>OY757909.1:74882874-74972874 GCA_963585895.1 Sepioteuthis lessoniana
GTACTGTCTTCAGGACTTGCTCAATATTGCTTGCAGCATTCTTGTGTAACTGCCGTCAAGTTTTTTCTCCAAATGTTTTGTTAGCGTCTACGTTGTGCATCCATATAGCAGTATCGATACTACCGCTGGTTGGAAGAAACTGCGCTTCATTTTATCGATCAGGTCTGACTTCCATACGACCGATAGTCTATTGTAGCTGTCCACGCCTTTGCTAGTCGAGTGTCGATGTCTTTCTCTATACATACATACATACATATATAAATTTATATGATTTGTGAACGCATACTTTGTAGATCACATCGTTAAACGAACAAGTGATCATTTGTTTGCACAAAATTAAATGATTTTAAGTACTGCTATCAAACACAAACAATTCAATCTAACATTTGTCATTTATTTGCACACAGTTAAATGGTCAAACAGTTCAGGACTCAATCAGGTACTACCAATCCGGGGTCAGAGTGGACATGGGAGTAATGAAAATAAAAGGGTACTCCCCATTCCCTGAAGCTTTAGGGCTGAAGCCTCACCATCAGTTGCAGTTTAGTGTCATCTTCCAGACACTCGTTAGCGGAGGACTACACCTCTGTAGAGATGCAGTCGTCGTATTTTCCTCCTTCTGTTGATAGGTTTATTATGTAGGGAGGAAATAGAATGGAGCTCATAAAAAATCCCTAAAATTAAGCACGGTGGCAGAAGGTTTATGCTTTGTGGATATTTCGCTGCTTCTAGATGAGGAGAGCTCGTAAGAGTTCAGGGTACCTCAGATAAAGAGCAGTACTTGGGTATTCTTAAAAATAATATAAAAGAGCATGAAATCTGTCTTTAGGGTGTTACTGGACGTTCCAATATGACAATGACCCAAAACACACGATACGAATAGTTACGAAATACTTAGACGATAGCAAAATTAAGGTATTGGTGTACCGCGTGTAAAAACCTGACGTAAATCCCATTGAAAATATATGAGTCTATTTGAAAAAAAAAGTAGGAGACAAAACACCTTCGAATTTGAAGGAACTAAGAGATATTGCCAAGGAAGATGGAGCAAAATACCTGACAGCGTTTGTAATGATCTTGTAAGGAACTTGTAATGATATTGTAATGATCTTGTAAGGAACTATCAAAAACAAAAACAAAAATCGAGGATAAAGGTTACACAAATTAGGTAATAGAGCTAAAAATAATTTTGTACGATTGATGCTTTTTGGTGTTATTGATTGACAAAAAAATATTTTTTTTTAGTGGGCATAAGGTCATTCTTTCGAGTTTATCATTTCATCATTTGTGCAAAATTGCATGTGAAATTTCTCTTAAAATTCGAGTTTTATTCATAATTATGAGAGAGGGTGAATAATTCTGACACGAACAACACACACACACACACACACTCACACACACACACACACACACACACACACACACACACATATATATATATATATATAAATATATATATATATATATAAAGGTAAGTTTCATCTGAGAATTTCATTTTTTGAAATATAGGAAGCTGACATTTATGAGACTATCATGGAAGGTTTAGTAAAAATCCATTTATTTTAAGTTTTATACTAATCTGTTAGCTGGTATTGAGCACTTTATATATATATATATATATATATATATATATATATATATGTGTGTGTGTGTGTGTGTGTGTGTGTGTGTGTGTGTGTGTGTGTGTGTGTATGTGTGTTGTAAAAATTAATCAGTCAACCTTGGTGGAATTGTATCAATAGATGTGAGCAGTGTCCGGCAAGACACGACAAATGATGAATAAATTGACCAGTGAACAAACTGGTCTTTCTGTTCAAATTCTCCAAACTTTAGCAAAGCCCTTGGAATTCCCTGTCTTCATATTGTCACATTTGAACATAAGATCCCGTACATCTAGTAATGCAAGAAAAACAGACGGAATTTCCGTATATAATATATACTAGCTTAAAATCCTAACCATATTACGAGATCTTTTACTTGTGCATTCGGAAGGCCTGGATGGAACCTTTGACTCCGATAAGAGACAATGTTAACAGATATAAGACAGATGCATGTATTTTGTGAGGTCTTGTAAGTTAATAAAACCTAATCGTGAGATAAATATTTATTTCTCACTGAAATGTATTTACCCAACCCCTACACCAAAAGTTAGATGTGACACAAGGTCAATTTATTAAGTGGAGTACAGTAAATCTTAGAACTAGAGATGTTCATAACATGTAAAATTTGAAATACTGTTTACATGCAACGTGCGAGCGCGTCAGAGAGAGAGAGAGAGAGAGAGAGAGAGAGAGAGAGAGAGAGAGAGAGAGAAAATGTCTAAGAGAGAGAGAGTCCTCGGTATGAATCTTACCTAAATCAGATTGTGAAGCTCCAGGTCTGGAAATCTGGAGAGTGTGGAGCTCGCCCTCGCTGTCATTACTGCCACATCCAGGCTGCCCCGGAGTGTAGTATCTGTATGGGTCCAATCTTTGGGTCAAATAGGTCTGTTGAGAAATCATTCGTATTTAATAGGACTGTAGGAAAATAGCAATAAAAATCAAGTAACAATTACACAAAAAATGTGAATATGAACGTATATGAACCCTAGACATAAAATAACCCTAAATGCGTTGACATGCCTTTAAAGTCAATCAATCTATCGATTAGCAAATTAAACCGATAGTTTTCTAGTTAAAATGTAATAAGAATTTAAAAGAAAATGTTACATATTGATTAAAAAGCGTTAGTATATGTTTTAAACCACATCATTGTTTTTTAAATAGGCGGCAGAGAGAGAAAGAGAGAGAGAGAGAGAGCATTTTCTTTTTTGAAAAATCGTTTTACAACAACTCTTCATATTTTTCGTTTGTTAATAGGAAGGAAAACTGGATTCGAACCAGCTTTACTCTGTTTAACAAATTGACTATGTCGCAACCGGTTGGTAGAGGTGTTGCATAACCCCCCCCCCATATATATATATATATATATATATATATATATATATATATATATATATATATATATATATCGGGAAGTGGAAACACATATACACACATACACACATCTATATACGTGTGCATATTTCGTAAAATGAGACAGACAAGTCTGGTTTATCTAGTAGTATTCTTTTCTCACAAAAATTAAACAAGACAATACAAAAACAACCAAAAGTATTTTTCCTGTTGCACTTTGATTTGTTTGTTTGTTTGCTTGTTTGTTTATTTGTTTGGCCTTATGGCATATCAACCTTTGTAGGTTATTTAATGCCGAATCCATTTTTGTACAAATGAACAGTTCTATTTCAAACGATTTAGTTTAGCATAAGTACAGAGTTTAAATATCAAAACAGTTCTATTTCGAGTAATTCAGTTTAGCATAAGTACAAAGCTTAGTTGTATTTGACCCAGAGATAGGCCTCTATCAGGTGCTACCATTCCGGTAGCATTACTGGAATCTCACCATCAGTTTGTTTAGTGTCATATCTTGGACACTCGTTCGGAGAGTCTTACCGTTCTGCAGAGATGCAGTCGGTGTGTTCTACAGCCCCAGCCGACTAGGCAAGTTGCATTTTGAATACTTTCAACCATTGTTGGTCATTATCAAGAATATAAGTGTTGTGTTTGAAATACCCCCCCACAAAAAAAACTCGCATTGAATAAAATACCTTTCTCCCGAAGAATTGGTATCTTGAATTGCACCTTACACTTTGTAGCTACCAGGCGATGTCGCAGTCTTATGACTTTTAATGGACCGTTTTTCAAATTTTAAATTTAGCATTACCGTTCTAAGACGTTTACGAGTGACGTCATTTGCACGGGATAAAAACGTTTGATTTTTAAAATTCCCAAGACCACAACTTTCTGGATTTCAAATACAAGACTATATCAGCCTGTCCATTGCATTTCACAGTAATTTATTTTATTATTATTTCTCCCTAACTGTCTATCTTCTACATATAATCAACAAGGCAACGGAAATACTGACTCATGGTTTTAATTTCAGAGTTATCGTTCGTGATGCAGAATAAAAGAAGCCGCAGGTCGTTTACAATTTACCGCTGTGGCTGTTGGATGGATGGATGGATTGATTGATTGATTGATTGATTTAAACGGCATGTCAATCTGTCATGAGCTATATTATGTCTAAGGGTTTGTTTATTTGGTTGGTCGGTTTGGTTTTATGTCATATCAACAATTGTAGGTTATTTAATGCCAAATCTATTTTTATACGTATTAACAGTTTTATTTCAAATAATTTAATTTAGCATAAGTACGCAGTGTAAATGTAAAAACACTTCTATTTCAAACAATTCAGTTTATCATAAGAAGAGGGTTTTTTTACACACAGACGTAAAACAGTTCTATTTCAAACGATTTGATTTAGTATAAGTACATGGTTAAGTTCTCTTTGACCCATAGATAGGACCCTATCAGGTGCTAACACTCCGGAACAGGGTGGAACTGGGAGCAATGGCAAAAAAGGGGTATTCCGCATTCCCCAAACTCCTGCATTATTAGAGTCTCTCCATCGGATTATTTAGTATCAAATCCCGGACACTCGTTGGTGGAGTCTTACCTCTCTGCAGAGTCTTACCCCTCTGCAGTCGGTGTATTCAGCAGACTCAACCGACTGGGTCATCTAAGGGTTAGAGAATGTCGTTCATTGTACGTTCATGTTTATATTTTTTGCTATTTTTTCTAAAGAGTTTTTTTTTTTTTTTTGTTTTTTTTTGCACACGATCGAATACCAATAATTTGGAAACATCTATTTGACCCATAAATGGCACCCTAACAGGTACTACCAGTTTGGGTCTGAGTGGACCTGGGCGTAATGGCAATGAATAGGTACTCCATACGCCACTAGATCTCCAGAACTGTACCCTCACTATAAGATGAAGTTTAATGTCATATCTAGTACATCACTTTTTGGTGGGAGTCTTCCCCCTCTGCTGAGGATACAGCCAGTGTATTCTAAATCCCAACAATTGGGTAGTATTTAAGTTTCACGGAGAAACTAACTTAAAATATGCCTGTAGAGAGGGTTTTCAACTAGCTTTTATAAATTTGACGGGCGTTTTGGATTTACTTAAAAGCCAGTATATAAGAATTCAGAGGTTCATAGAACATAAAATACTAATCTTACTACACGCAAACACAAACGCATACACACATGGCATAAATGTGATTGAAGATGATAAAAAAAAGTTGAAGGTGAAAAATGAAAAAAAATCAGAATATGCGAAAAAGAAAAGGATTTACATTTCTTGGAAGCTGCAGAAAAGAAAAAAATGATAAACTGTCCGTATGGAAGAAAAAGACAAAAAGAAAATTAGGACGGATAAATTGAAGAAATTAATAAATAATTAAAGAAAGAAAGAAATAAAGAAACAAAGAAAGAAAGAAATGAATAAATATATAAATGACAGGAATAAATACATAAATAAATAAATAAATAAAGAAAGAAAGAAAGAAAGAAAGAAATGAATAAATATATAAATGACAGGAATAAATAAATAAATAAATAAATAAAGAAAGAAAGAAAGAAAGAAAGAAATGAATAAATATATAAATGACAGGAATAAATACATAAATAAATAAATAAATAAATAAATAAAGAAATGAATAAATATATAAATGACAGGAATAAATAAATAAATAAATAAATAAAGAAAGAAAGAAAGAAAGAAAGAAAGAAATGAATAAATAGATAAATAAATGACAGGAATAAGTAAATAAATAAGTAAAGAAAGAAAAAAAGAAAGAAAGAAAGAAAGAATTAATAAATAGATAAATAAATAAATGACAGGAATAAATAAATAAATGAAGAAAGAAAGAAAGAAATGAATAAATAAATAAATGACAGGAATAAATGAATAAATAAATAAATAAATAAATAAATAAATGACAGGAATAAGTAAATAAATAAATAAATGAAGAAAGAAAGAAAGAAAGAAAGAAATGAATAAATAAATAAATGACAGGAATAAGTAAATAAATAAATAAATAAATAAAGAAAGAAAGAAAGAAAGAAAGAAAGAAAGAAATGAATAAATAAATAAAGAAAGAAAGAAAGAAAGAAAGAAAGAAAGAAAGAAATGAATAAATATATAAATGCCCGGAATAAATAAATAAATAAATGAAGAAAGAAAGAAAGAAAGAAAGAAAGAAAGAAATGAATGAATAAATAAATAAATGACAGGAATAAATAAATAAATAAATGAAGAAAGAAAGAAAGAAATGAATAAAGAAAAAAAGAAAGAAAGGAATAAATAAATAAATAAATGACAGGAATAAATAAATGAAGAAAGAAAGAAATGAAGAAAGAAAGAAAGAAAGAAAGAAAGAAAGGAATAAATGAATAAATAAATAAAGAAAGAAAGAAAGAAAGAAAGAAAGAAAGAAAGAAATATAAACATTGAGAGATAAAGAAGGCCGTAAGTAGACAGCAAAAATTACTAAGTAAGCAGCAATCTGAAACTGATTACCTTACTTATCAAAGATTTATGTTCTCTCTCTCTCTCTCTCTCTCTCTCTCTCTCTCTCTCTCTCTCTCTCTCTCTCTTATATACATTTACTACATATATGATATATGATCTATATTAATAATCATGAAGTGTTTGTTTGGTTGTCCTCTATAAACGACCAAACGATTTGATGTAAAGTTATCATATTTGGTATGCATACTTATTAGACCCAGGGGAAGTTTTGACGTAAAATTTGCTCCTCGGTGGGAAGAGGGGCTCTCATCGAGAAAGACGTTTCTAACAATAAACAATGATCAGCAAGAAGCAAGACAAAACTCTCGTAGAGGTTTAAAATTTTCGGATAAAAAAATGGTAATGTTATGCCTGGATATGTACGTGAACTAGCACTTTAGTTGGTGTTGGAAAATTATCTTGATTCCCTCTTCATCATTCTCCCGAGAAGACGAAGGAAAAGTCATAGTCGAATAATCTATAATTCGACATTTGATGTTCAATTTACAATGCAATTTTTTTTCATAAACTGAATCCTTAGTTTATGTATGACGAAATTACAGTAAGATGATGTAGATAACATGAATAACTACATGAATGGACTTTAACTAATATATATATATATATATATATATATATATATATATATATATATATATATATATATATATATAAGTAAAAGTAAAGTTGGCGACCATAGTCGAGGGCAATCAGAAGGCTCATTTTTCAATAGTTACAACACCGAGGTGTAGGGGAGGGCTCTACTCCTTTACTTGGATTGCTCCACTTTACTCTTGATACGTACCTTATATCGCTGAGTGTTAAGCAAGGAGGTATCAAGTACCATTTTTAAAGTCTTTGGTATGACTCGAACTGGGATTGAACACAGGTCTCCAGGACCATTGGAGAACACTCTATCCACTAGGCCAATGAGCGAGTAATATATATTTACAGTAATGTCACAATTCTACGTAAAAGAGAAGATATTCACTTTTGTGTGTGTTGGATTTTACTGTTAATTTTAAGTTTATTACAATATTTCTGTAGAGTACATTTTTGTTCAGTTCATAAAGTTGATGAAAACAGAAAAGAAAAGATTTAAGAAGAAAACAGTAAAAAAATTTTTTAAAAATGGAAAAACAATAGATGTTGGACAAATCATGATAGAGAAGAAGAAAGATGTCATTCGGTTTCATTTATAACAAGACAAAAAATTATATATGACGAAAATAAATAATGATTGCCATCTCTCTCTCTCTCTCTCTCTCTCTCTCTCTCTCTCTTGTTTAAAAAATTTATTTATCGTAAATATGACTTACAGTAAATATGACGAAAATAAAGGATGAGTGACATTTCTCTCTCTCTCTCTCTCTCTCTCTCTCTCTCTCTCTCTCTTGTTTAAAAAATTTACTTACCCTAAATTGCGATGTATAAGCCTGAAAAAATCTTAACAAAAATAAGGGTCGACTTATACAGCAGGGCTAAAATTCAAGCCTTTACCACAGAGAGTTTAGCCCTGCCGTATAAGTCAACCCTTATTTTTAAAGATTTTTTTCTCGCTTAAGGAGGTCGTCCTATACGCCGTAATTGACAGCAAAAAAAGTTGCTGCGTTCTTCAGATTTTCTTTTTTCTCCTTTACTCTTTTTTGGAAATCAAACAAAACATCGGCAGACCAATGAACCTGAGAAGTTTAACGATGTATGTCTGACCACGGTAACCTCCTGATCTTGTCTTGATCGCTACGTCGAAGGCCTTGCTCAATCGGCTTTGGCTATAGAATACACCGACTGCTTCTCTGCAAAGGGTTAAGAACCCTACCCACGAATATCCTAGATATGACACTAAACAATTTGATGGTAAGGTGCCAATAATGCTTGAGCTTCTGGGAATCCGGAGTACTCCTTCATGGCCATCGCTCCTCGGTCCACTCTATGATAGAACTAAACTGTACTTATGCTAAACTGAGTTGTTTGAAATCAACGTATATTGACATTTAAACTGCGTACTTATGCTAAACTGAATTGCTTGAAATAGAACTGTTTTGACATTTAAACTGCATACTTATGCTCAACTGAAATACTTGAAATGGGACTGTTTTTGTATGCTAAACGGAATTCTTTGAAATACAATTGTATAAAGAAAAACTATACTTATACTAAATTGATTTGTTTGAATTAGAACTGTTTGACTTTACTGAATACCTTGAAATAGAAATGTCTTTGACAATTAAACTGTGCACTTATGCTTATCTGAATTGTTTGAAATAAAACTGTTTGTTTGTAAAATAGATTTGTCATTAAATAACCAACAAAGGTTAATATACCATAAAACCCAAACAAATAAACAAACAAGCAAGCCCACCGAGAGTCAGAGGGACAACAGGAACCGATTCAACTGACTTCCTGAAATTCGTTGACAAAATATTCTGACAGAAAAACACGTCATGAAAAAGTGAAGTAGTGAAGAATTGCCGAGCAGTTTAGTATAGGTATAGTTTTTGTTTAGGAACAGTTAAATGTCAAAACAATTCAGTTTAGCATGAGTGCACAGTTACAATATAAGAAACAGTTCTATTTCAAACAATTCAGTTTAGCATAAGTATACAGCTTAGTTCTATGTGACCCAGAGAGAGGAACCTAACAGGTGTACAACTCCGGGCCAGTATGGATCTGGGAGCAATACCAATGAAGGGGTACTCCACATTCCCTAAAGCTCCAGCATTACTGGAACCCCACCATCAGATTGTTTAGTGTCATATCCAGGACACTCGTTGGGGGGATCTTACCCTTCTGCAACTTCAGCCGACAAGGTAAAGCATAGGAGGAAGTGAATGCGTATGGGTTGCATTTAAACCTAATCTAATGCATAATTCTCTGTTTACTTGTTTGTTACCTATTTGATCCCTATATGAAACCTAGCATGTCAACTCTCTTGACCTGAAAAAGTGTTTTAAATCCATTTGGGGGAAGAGTAGGATTCTCCTGCTTTCAGAAATATCTGGAACATGTTGACTTAAAACTGATCAAGAAAGTAAATAAAATTGCCATCTACAGAAGCACCCCGTTTCGCCAACCACACCAGCTGTGTCCCGGAATTGTTTGGAATGAAATTAATTTAATCCTACAGAAAGAAATTAAAGTTGTTATCTACAGGCGTGGATTCCAGGAAATACATTTTTTAAGTTTAATTCACCCAGGAAACAAATTCAAAAATGATCACAACGGGTAGCAAACACCTGATTTTTAGACAGATAGATATATAGGTAGATAGAGAGGAGAGAAAGAGCGAGATTGTCTCAATTTTGGTCTAATGAGTTGAGTGTTCGCCAATGGTCCGGGAGACCTGGGTTCAATCCCAAGTCGAGTTATACCAAAGACTCACAAAAGGGTACCTGATGCCGCCTTGCTTAACACTCAGCACTATAAGGTAAGGATCAAGGGTAAAGTGGAGCAATCTAAGGAATGGAGTAGCGCCCTCCCCTACACCTCGGTGGAGTAGCAATTGAAAAGGGAGCCTTCGGGACTAACGTCGCCAACTTTACTTTACTTACCTAATGAACTGTTATCCTATTTGATACGTCAGTACTTTTTTAATTTATCCATTAGTATTACACAAATTTGTCTGAATAAATAAATGCTAAAATACAATATTCGACGAGTAAAACATTTTAGATTTACTCTGAAATTTAATTTGTGATAATATTAGTGAACTAGATACAAGATTTCAAAGTATTCAACGTGCCTCTCAACAGACATGTATTCTTGAGAACTTTTTTTCAATGCTCGTCTAGAATAAATTTCTGCTAAATGTACTTTCTGATAGTATTTTCCCGAGTTACGCCGGTTACTTCTTCTAGTGTTATGTATGTCCCTCTTTATGCACGGCATAAACCAAGTATAACAAGATTTATCAAGATGTCAGTGTTAAGATAAAATTCTTTTAGATTCTATTAAAGACTTTCTCCGAGTTAGAATTTCTCAAGATTGCTTTACGCATTGACTCCTGTTTAAATCCTCTTTCAGCCTCTCTTTCGCACACTCACACACACGCACACACAATCACACACATACACATACACGTATGCACACACATACACACATACACATACACGTATGCACACACATACACACATACACATACACACACATTCACGTACACACACAGTTACACACATGCATACAAACGTACGCATGCACACATACACAGATATATACACACGCGCGCACATACACACATACACAGAGGGAGCAATTACAGTCCCACTAAAAATATCTTGTTATAAATTATTATGATTATGATTAACATTATTTAGTAATTTGAGTCTCTACTGGAGGCGCCGAAACTATTGGCTGCATCATACTGTAAGTTGTGACACAAGGTCAATTTTTAAGCGGAGTTTGACAAGTTTAAATTAAGAGTTTTCCTTCTTCTTGACCGAATGCTACACCAAGCTTAAAGAGTCAAGTCTGACCTACTATTTACCGATAGCTGACTGAGGGAGAATAGCTCGATGCATATCTTCTACAAGGGTATTTGCGAAATAGGTGAAATACCAATGGCCGCGTTCAGGATTATGCCCCAGTTCGCCCTGTCCATTTTAAACGACGAAAAACATTGTACTATGAGCGCCCTCTGCCAAAAATACGTATACGATGTAAAACAAATATAATAAAAATGAAAATGCTTTCCTAATTTTTATTTATATTAATTGTTTTAGCGCCAATTATCGTCAGGTAATGATAAATAGGTGTTAATAACTGTGGATATTGCTGTATGGTTTATCTATCCAATGATTATGGATTTAAAATTAAGCGCGTCCTGGGTATGCATATTTACCAACCCCTCCGCTCGGGCAGGATATGACACAAGGTCAATTTTTTAGAGGAGTTTAACAGGTTTGAATTCAGAGTTTTCATTCTCCTAGACTAGTTGCCTTACCAAGGCTGTAGAACCTAGTCTGCCCTACTATTTACCCAGAGCTGGATGGAGAATAATTGGATTCATACCTTTCCCAAGGGTATTAGTGCTATGTGAAATGCAATTAGCCTGGTCCAGGATTTGAACTCGTGTCGTCGTGTCCATTTCCTACGACGATAACCATTACACCACGGGCACCTCCTAGGTATGACATTAAACTGCATCTGACAGTAAGGCTCCTGTTCTGGTGATCAGGCGGTGGGGGTGAAATAAAGCCTTCATTGCCATTATTTCCAGGTTCATTTTGATCCAGAGTAGTACTTTCGATGAGTACTACTCATCGAAAGATCTACTTGAAAATCATTCGTATCTGATAAGACCACATACAAAAAAAAGATATATATCGTTTGGTTTCTTTATTTAATGGCTTATCAACCTTCGTAGGTTATTTAATGCCAAAGCTATACTTGTAATAGAACGGCAGTGATGCTATTTAACCCATAGCTGGAGAGACAAGGGGTTTCATATCTTTCCTGGCAGTATTAACCTGAAAGTGAATGTAATAGCGTGACTGGGGCTTGAACTCACCTACTTTGCAGCCGCAGTGCAAAACGTTAGACATTACGCTTAAAGGGCTATTCATATAGAAATACATTTCATATATATATATATATATATAAACAAGTCCTGTCAGCAACACCCCACAAGGCACCAACTGTACGGTCACCTACCACCTGTCACGAAAACTATACAAGCTAGACGAACCAGACATGCTGGACACTGCTGGAGAAGCAAGGACGAGATCGTAAGAGATGAGCTCCTGTGGACCCCCGCATATGGCCAATCAAAAGCAGGACGACCAGCTCGAACATACATACAGCAGCTATGTGATGATACGGGATGTAACCCTGAAGACTTGCCGGAGGCGATGAATGATAGGGAGACGTGGAGAGAGAGGGTCAGGGATATCCGTGCTAGCCACACGACATGATGATATATATATATATATATATATATATATATATATATATATATATATATATATATATATAACCCCAGGTCGAGTCATACCGAAGACTCAAAAAATGGTACTTGATGACTCCTTGCTTAACACTCAGCAGTAAAAGGTATGGATCTAAGGTAAGTGGAACAATCCAAGGAGAGGAGTCGCACCCTTCCCTACCCCACGACGTATAGATACGAGTGGAGACCATCCAAACTGCAGCATTATTGAGAACGGCCAGACTACCGAGAAGAGTCCTAGAGACCTGAGGAGACTTGCTGTTACTCAGACTTCAGTGAAAGACCATGATGTGGAAAACTCCCAAGGATTAAATTATAATTATTGCCAATTTGAATAATAAAATGTCTAAAAATGTTCAAGATATCAGAATAAGTCGTAAATTTCATCCCGAGATTTATAGAAAACTGAAGAACAATACTAATACAAGGAGAACAAACCAAGCAGAAGTGAAAATTCAAAGAAGCATCTTCGTGGGAGACTCACTCTCACCACTACTATTTGTTATAGCAATGATGCAACTTAATATATACTAAGAAAATTCACCGGAAATTCCTTACAAATTCGCCGGAAAAGATAAACGACCACATGTATAGAGATGATATTAAGATGAAAAATAATTAGAATTAAAAAGAACTAGAAACCCTATCCAAAAAAATTAGAATGAAAAGCCAAAAATGTAGAATTTGGGTTTGAAAAATGTAACATAGGGTGAAAAAGGGAAAAAAGAAAGTTGACGAAAGGAATAGAGCTGCCCATCAAGAAAGGAATCAGAGCGATTCGAGAAAAAGAAAATTACAAATACCTAGAAATATTAGAAACGGTCATCATCAAATGAACAGAAATGAAATAAAAAGTACGAAAAGAGTACTTCAGAAAAACAAGAAAACTTCTCAAAAACAAACTCGGAAACGAAAATATCGTCAAATGCATAAATAAGGTGATCTACTGGAAAGTGATGGGAAAGGTGATCTACTGAAAATTGGCGGGAAAAGTGACCTACTGGAAATTGGTGGGAAAGGTGACCTACTGGAAATTGGTGGGAAAGGTGACCTACTGGAAATTGGAGGGAAAGGTTATCTACTGGAAATTGGCGGGAAAGGTGATCTACTGGAAATTGGAGGGAAAGGTGATCTACTGGAAATTGGTGGGAAAGGTGATCAACTGGAAATTGGCGGAAAGGTGACCTACTGGAAATTGGTCGGAAAGGTGATCTACTGGAAATTGATAGTAAAGGTGATCAATTGGAAATTGGAGGGAAAGGTGATCTACTGGAAATTGTTGGGAAAGGTGATCTACTGGAAATTGATGGTAAATGGGGATCAACTGGAAATTGGCGGAAAGGTGACCTACTGGAAATTGGTCGGAAAGGTGATCTACTGGAAATTGATGGTAAAGGTGATCAATTGGAAATTGGAGGGAAAGGTGATCTACTGGAAATTGTTGGGAAAGGTGATCTACTGGAAATTGGTGGGAAAGTGACCTACTGGAAATTGGCAGGAAAGGTGATCTACTGGAAATTGGAGGTAAAAGTTATCTACTGGAAATTGAGCAGGAAATTGAATTTTGACCATAAAATTTTCTGTCGTAGAAAATATGTCATAAAATTCTTCCGGATTTTGAAATACAATCGAATTCCCAGATGTCGACTAGAAGACCAGATCTAGAGTTAATCAAGAAGAAAACATATCAGTGTATTTTGCTGTTCCAGCGGAACACTGAGTGAAAAGAAAAGAAAAACGAAAATATAGACAAATACATGGACCTTGCTAAAGAGCAGAGAAACCAGTAAAACACGAAGGTGATGATGATACAAACTGTAAAAGGTGTTCTTGAAAAGCCTATAAAGAAACCGAGGGAACTGGGGATCAGAGGAGGGATCGAGACACTTAAGACTGTTAAAATCAGAGATAATATTGGATGTCTTAATATACATGGGACTCCTGTGACTGCAAATAACTGCTACTAATAATGTTGAGTTCATTTTTGTTTTAGATTTCACAATGCCTTAGAGCTCTGTATTACAAAACACACATACGCACACACATACACATACATAAAAAAAACAACTCTGTATCATACACATCTGTTGTATACACATGGTATACACATGGTATTTACTCTAAAAACAGATCTGTATTACATATATAGGGTGTCTCAATATACATGGGGCCCATGTGACTGCTAATAACTCTACTGCTAATAATGTTGTCTTCTTTTTTGTTTCAGATTTGAAAATAGTATACTATAACAATTATTAATCCTCGATCACAATGCCTTGGACAACAGAGGAAAAATATTTTGCCTCACTATTTATTTGGAATCAAAATCATTCAAAACTGTCTCAAAATAGATGCAACCTATTGATATGATGATTTATTACCGAGACAAGAAACTCCAAAAAAGATTGCATGTCCTGGAAGCTGATATCATGACAATTAAGAAATATTGATTTGATGTCTCTAGGTCAAAGGATGCATTTTTGCAGGACGTGTTCTAAATGACTGCTAATGCGCCTTGTTTCAGAAATCATTATCATATCAATATGTTGTTTCTGTTTTGAGACACCCTGTACTTAGAAGAGTCCCGGATACCTGAATAAACTTGTTGTCACTCAGGAATCAATGAAAAGCCACTTGTAAAAGCTGATGTGAAAAAATCGCATATAGGAAATATTCTAATATCTTATCATCATCTAATTTCGTATAAGATTTGTATGTGAATCTATTGAAAAACTGATTTTATACAAGAAAAAACTTGGAAAGGAAATTGATGTACCTTTATTTTATTTCTGTTTGTCTGATGGTTTCTGCTTCTAATATTTCCTGGTATCTGTATTTTTTCTCCCAATGTTCTAATGCTTTCTTTCATGGATAGTTTCGTTATCTCTCATTTTTTTCTCTTTTTCACTGTAACATGGCAAATTTTTTAAGTCCAAATTTTATATCTATATCAATAGATATTTCGTCATTATTTTTTCTCTGGTACAAAGTCATAATTGTGGTACTCCGATGAGTTCATCACAATAATCTACGTGACCTGTTTGCCACTTATTGTTCCATGAAAAGATGTTACAGGTATTTAAATATGAAGCCTTTTAAGGACTGAAGTCATTACAGTTGCTTAGCGTTATAATATACGAGATTAGCTTGTTCACTGCTGATCCACGATGTCTCTGTGTCCAGAACAGAGAGAGAGAGAGAGAGAGAGAGAGAGAGAGAGAGAGAGAGAGAGAGAGAGACAACAGAAACACAAATTACAGAACTAGAAAAAGCCTTTCCCACGAAAGGAAAACTTTATGTGACAAGAAAAGGAGGAGAAGACCCACCGACATTGAAGAATATGGGAACGCAACAATCCAAAGTTTTGAAAAATATATGAACAAATAAAAACAAGAATAAAGAAAGATTAATCCTAGCAGTCAATTATGGCAAAAACTAAAAGAACAATAAGACAGATAAAAAAATGAGAAATAAGAAATTAAAAAAAAGGAATTACAAAACTAAGAAAATAAAAATGGAAGGAGGCAACTCTATGGACTCTTCAGAAGACAGAGGTCATTGCGCATGAGTTGATCCCGGCAGAGCTTAGTAAGAAAAACTGAAGAATTATTATCAATTACAACTCAAAATAACGCCATAATATCAATGTTAGATATTATGATAAATGCTAGAAAAGATTGGAGCCAAGAGAATAGTAGACATAGAATTAGAAAGAAACGGAACAGTAAACCACATATTAAATGAATGCAATAAATTGACAGAGAGTCTAGAAAAGCATGCATGACTGGGTGGGTAAAGCGACACAGGAAATTGTGTAAGCGACAAAAATTTAACCATTCCGACAAATGGTGTAATCCCAAACTAGAAACAGTCGGAGAAAATAAAACTCACAAAAATCTCAAGGGCTTTGAGATAAAAACGAATCACTGAATATCGGCCAGATAATCACTTAAATTAAATAAAGAGATATAAACGTGACAGCACATAGATTTCGTCGTTCCAGCAGATTACTCTGTCAAATTAAAGAAAAGCAAAAAACACCAAAAATATCCTGACCTCGCTAGAGAGCTAAAAAAGTTATTGAATGTCAATCATAGCCGGAGCACTCAGAACAATTCTCCAATAACCTTGAAAAGAGATTAAGGGAACTTGTAATCTGAGGAAAACTGAGACTGTCTAGACTACTGCATTGCTGATTATTTGTATTCGATTGGAGCACCAAATATGATATAACTGTGCAAAAATTCTTTAGAAACTACACAAAAATATAAATATAAACGAATGCAATTCTAGGCATAAAATAATCTCAGACGAGTTGAAATGCCATTAAAATCAATCGAATTGACTTATTAGATTACTTATATGGAAGAAGGTTTCTTTTGTTTAATGGCATATCAACCTTTTGTAGGTTATTAAATGCCAAAGCTATTCTCCTAGAAGAACAGTAGTGATACTATTTAACCCATAGGTGGGAGGATAAGGGGGTTCATACCTTTCCCTAGGGTATTTGCCCGAAAGTGAACGTAATAGCGTGACTGGAGAACGAACTCGCTTACTGCGATTCCGCAGGCCACCGCTTTAACCATTACACCACGAGGACTCAAAAAACAGAACATGAGGATTTTTTTTCATAACGTGAGAAGGGTTAGATATGACAACTCATATTGGTGTTGTGGGTGTATTTGAACGTGATTTTTTTTGTTTTATAACGGGACAAGAAACAAATTTGTCAACTCATTCTGGCATGGGGAAGGTGTACCTGAGATGACAGACAACACACACGAATAGAAAATCATAGAAAAACTTTGAGAACTGAGAAGTGATAAAACTTTAAATTTTGCTTGTTTTCTTTGTTTTTAAAAATATTCAAAGTAAAATTTATTACAGTCTCACTCTAAAATCTGAGGTGGCGAAGAGGTAAAAGTTCTAGACTGCGACATTATAGTGAGTTCGATCTCCAATTGCGCTATTACATTCACATGCAGACAAATGCCGTTGGGAAATCTATGAAACCCATGATTCCCACAAGTTATAGGTTAATGATTCTTTTACAAACATTGCTGTTGCATTGAATAGCCCAAGAAGGTTGATATAGCATTAAACAAAGAAACAACATTCTGAAATACCACAAAAAAACGGAATTTATCCAAAGTGAAAACGGAAAAAGAATTTGTCAAAAATAAAATTAGATTTATGGAAAATTCATCCATCCCACTTACTAAATTTATCCATCCCACTTACTTTGATAAAGCTGTGCTGCATATTGACATTATAGATAGTGGAAATCATGTCTCCCCTATCTTACTTTTGACCTCTTATGTCTCTCCCCCAGGACGTAATGGCTGTTTTAAATCGTTTGAGACCTTTGGTTAACAGCAATGAAAATTGTCTATTCTATGTCAGAATGACACGAAATCATAAATCTTGACTATCCGTTAAATACTAGAAGGTGTTCGTACAAAAAAACCTCGAGGCAACACTATTATTCGTCGACTTCTTCAAGGCATTTGGCTCCATATACAGAGGGAAGATAAAGCAAATACTTCTCGCCTTCTGCCTCCCCAAAGAAACCGTCGCAGCCATAATGATCCTATATAAAAACACGAAAGTGAAATTCCGCTCACCAGATGGAGACACAGACTACTTCGACATTGTTGTAGGTGTGCTACAATGAGACACATTAGCCCCATACCTGTAATTATCTGCCTAGACTATGTGCTTAGAACGTCGATTGATTTAATGAAAGAAAACGGTTTTAAGCTGGCAAAGTAAAGAAGCAGAAGACACTCCGCACAAACCATTACGGACGCAGATTACGCCGATAACATAGCGCTTCTGGCAAATTCACCTGCCTAAGCCGAATCCCTGCTGCATAGTTTGGAACGGGCAGCAGGGGACATAGAGCTCCCTATCAACGCAGACAAAACAGAATACATTTGCTTTAATCAAAGAGGCGACATCTCCACACTAAAGGGTGGGCCTTTGAAACTAGTGGACAAGTTTACCTACCTAGGAAGCAGTGTCTCATCAACCGAGAATGACATCAACACGCGATTAGCGAAGGCGTGGACAGCTATAGATAGGCTATCGGTCATATGGAAGTCAGACCTGAGCGATAAAATAAAACGCAGTTTTTTTCCGGTCGTGTCGATACTGCTATATGGATGCACTACATGGACGCAAACTAAACGTTTGGAGAAAAAGCTTGACGGCAATTACACAAGAATGCTGCGAGCTACATAGAACAAGTCCTGGAGGCAACACCCTACAAAGTAGCAACTGTACGTACACCTACCACCTATCACGAAAACTACCCAAATTAGACGAACCAGACACTGCTGGAGAAGTAAGAACGAATTTATTAGCGAAGTACTCCTGTGGACCACTTCACACGGACGAGCAAAGGTTGGATGACTTGCTAGAACCTAAATACAGCAGCTCTGTGCTAATACAGGATGTAGCCTGGAAGACCTCCTGGGAGCGATGGACGATAGAGACGGGGGGTGAGAGAGGGTCAGGGAGATCCGTGCTGGCAGTTCGACATGATGATGATGATGATTTCAGAATGAAAGCTCAAATCCAAAATGCGTTCTCTTTTTTATGCAGTTTCCTTCACTGATTTTACAGACAAGAATATGAACAGGCCATTTTCACCAACCTTAAACAGACAAACAAATAACGTTCATTGTTTCTCGTCTATTAGTGACCTTATCCGGCATTTACCGTTTTTTATGTCGGGCTTGATTTCTATTCTATTTTATGTTGTCACCAGCCTACCATCTTCTTCTTCTTCTTCTTCTTCTTCTTCTTCTTCTTCTTCTTCTTCTTCTTCTTCTTCTTCTGTCACCTTGAAGCAAGGCTTAAAATACGCCGACTATACTCTCTGTAGAGGGGCAAGACCCCACCACCAAAAACAACAGTGTCTTGAGAACGATATTAAACTGCATTTCGTGGAGAAGTTCCAGTTTTGGAGCTGTGGAGAGTGTAGATACCATTTCTTTACTATTACACCCAGTTCCACTTTGACCAGGGATTATCGTACCTGTTAGGGCCCCAACATTGAGTCAAGTAGTTATGTTTAAAGATTATTCGTATTCGATCAGACGCTGTGCAAAAAAATTCTATATTAACAACTATTCAAAAAATGTAAAATATGAAAGTGATTCTCTTACCTCTAAGTATAAAATAACCCTAGATGAGTTGACATGCCGTTAAAAATTGTTTCTTCTTCTTCTTCTTACGTTATTCAGATTTCGTTTTTGCCATTCTTTCATCAGAGAACTCTCAATCTCATTCATGCACACCAGAATTTTCGGGGAAACGAAAGAGAAAAAAAAAAGAAGAAAAAACTCGACGTGAACCACTATTATTATTATTATTATTATTATTATTATTATCAAATAAATGCTTCATCCTCCGTTCTCCTCTTCATAATCGTTCCTCCACCCACGTCAACTTGCAGTGCCAAGCAGTACCGAGCCTTACAATTTGGCTCTGCATCACACAGGACCCAACCCCTAGAGCTATCGAAAGCTAGTGTTTGGTGAAAGGTAGCAGCGTATCATTACAGGGTTGGTGAAGAGTATGTATGCCGAGAATGAGAATTCTTGGTGATATCAAGTAAGATAAATTTGTATTTGTACCTAAGTCAGTCAAGCACCTCTTGCTCACAGTAAACCATTGCTTCAGTGCACAGAAATACGACTATGAGAAGGTGTCAGAGATTGAATATATATATATATATATATATAGAGAGAGAGAGAGAGAGAGAGAGAGAGAGAGAAGAAGAAGAAGAAGAAGAAGAAGAAGAAGAAGAAGAAGAAGAAGAAGAAGAAAGAAAAGCAAACAGAACTGAATGCAAAAGTTTGGATCAGTGACATATGTTTGAGTGTGTGAGAGTATATTAGCGATAAAATGTATTTGAGAGAGAGAGAGAGAGAGAGAGAGAGAGAGAGAGAGAGGAGAAAGAGAGAAAAAAGAATAAGTTGTAGCAAATCAAAGAAAAAGCGAATGTGCATAAAAAATGGATGTATTGAAAAGTTTAATAAAATGTTTGTCGCAGATTTTACAAGAACATGACAAATAGTAAAACAACAGGACCTTTATTTCTTCAAGGAGCTTTATAAATTTCGTTAACAAACATCACTGATTCGAAAAGGGAAATCAAAATTAAATCCAGTAACTTGACAGAGTATTAACTTAGCGGCAAACTTATACTTTTTGTCATTTTGTCTATATATATCTGTTTAATAAACTTTATCGACGTGACTTTTTATTATACTTTGTAGACGTGTGTCTGTTTATTACACTTTGTAGACGTGTGTCTGTTTATTACACTTTGTTGACGTGTGTCTGTTCATTTCACTTTGTCTACGTGTGTCTGTTTATTACATTTTGTCTACGTGTGTCTGTTTATTACACTTTGTCGACGTGTGTCTGTTTATTACACTTTGTCTACGTGTGTCTGTTTATTACACTTTGTCTACATGTGTCTGTTTATTACACTTTATTGACGTGTGTCTGTTTATTACACTTTGTCGACGTGAATTTTTATTATACTATGTCTACGTGTGTCTGTTTATTACACTTTGTCTACGTGTGTCTGTTTATTACACTTTATCTACGTGTGTCTGTTTATTACACTTTGTCTACATGTGTCTGTTTATTACACTTTATTGACGTGTGTCTGTTTATTACACTTTGTCGACGTGAATTTTTATTATACTATGTCTACGTGTGTCTGTTTATTACACTTTGTCTACGTGTGTCTGTTTATTACACTTTGTCTACGTGTGTCTGTTTATTACACTTTGTCTACATGTGTCTGTTTATTACACTTTATTGACGTGTGTCTGTTTATTACACTTTGTCGACGTGAATTTTTATTATACTATGTCTACGTGTGTCTGTTTATTACACTTTGTCTACGTGTGTCTGTTTATTACACTTTATCTACGTGTGTCTGTTTATTACACTTTTTCTATGTGTGTCTGTTTATTACACTTTGTCTACGTGTGTCTGTTACACTTTGTCTACGTGTGTCTGTTTATTACAATTTGTCTACGTGTGTCTGTTTATTACACTTTGTCGACGTGTGTCTGTTTATTACACTTTGTCTACGTGTGTCTGTTTATTACACTTTGTCGACGTGTGTCTGTTTATTACACTTTGTCGACGTGTGTCTGTTTATTACACTTTGTCGACGTGTGTCTGTTTATTACACTTTGTCTACGTGTGTCTGTTTATTACACTTTGTCTACGTGTGTCTATTACACTTTGTCGACGTGTGTCTGTATATTACACTTTGTCGACGTGTGTCTGTTTATTACACTTTGTCGACGTGTGTCTGTTTATTACACTTTGTCTACGTGTGTCTGTTTATTACACTTTGTCGACGTGAATTTTTATTATACTTTGTCGACGTGTGTCTGTTTATTACACTTTGTCTACGAGTGTCTGTTTTTACACGTTGTCGACGTGTGTCTGTTTATTACACTTTGTCGACGTGTGTCTGTTTATTACACTTTGTCAACGTGTGTCTGTTTATTACACTTTGTCGACGTGTGTCTGTTTATTACACTTTGTCGATGTGTGTCTGTTTATTACACTTTGTCCAAGTGTGTCTGTTTATTACACTTTGTCTCACGTGTGTCTGTTTATTACATTTTGTCTACGTGTGTCTGTTTATTACACTTTGTCTACGTGTGTCTGTTTATTACACTTTGTCTACGTGTGTCTGTTTATTACACTTTGTCGACGTGTGTCTGTTTATTACACTTTGTCGACGTGTGTCTGTTTATTACACTTTGTCGACGTGTGTCTGTTTATTACATTTTGTCGACGTGTGTCTGTTTATTACACTTTGTTGACGTGTGTCTGTTTATTACACTTTGTCGACGTGAATTTTTATTATACTTTGTCGACGTGTGTCTGTTTATTACACTTTGTCTACGTGTGTCTGTTTATTACACTTTGTCGACGTGTGTCTGTTTATTGCACTTTGTCGACGTGTGTCTGTTTATTACACTTTGTCGACGTGTGTCTGTTTATTACACTTTGTCGACGTGTGTCTGTTTATTACACTTTGTCGACGTGTGTCTGTTTATCACACTTTGTTGACGTGTGTCTGTTTATTATACTTTGTCGACGTGTCTGTTTAATAAACTTTATTGACGTGAATTTTTATCATACTTTGTAGACGTGTGTCTGCCTATTATACTTTGTAGACGTGTGTCTGTTTATTACACTTTGCCGACGTGTGTCTGTTTATTACACATTGTCGACGTGCATCTGTTTATTACACTTTATCGGAGTGTGTCTGTTCATTACACTTTATCGGTGTGTCTTTTTATTACGCTTTGTCGACGTGTGTCTGTTTATTACATTTTGTCTATATGAGTGTTTGTTGTATTTCTTCCACAAGTGTCTGTTTATTGTGTTTTGTCGATGTGTGTCCGTTTATTTCATCCTCTCCCTGCATTTTTTTCGATATGCGTCAGTTTATTGTATTTTGTGAATGTGTGTTTCTTTATTGCGTTTTATCAACGTGTCTTTTTATGTACGTTTCGTGAGAGTCGTTATTTTCCACTGAAAAGAACAACACGGTATTAACCCGAACATGTGTGCGGAGGGTGTCCACGTGGTGTAATGGTTAAAGCGATGGTCTGCGGAATCGTAGTACGCGAGTTCGTACTCCAGTCGCGCTATTACGTTCACTTTCGGGAAAATACCCTTGGGAAAAGTATGAACCCCCTTATCCTCCCAGCTATGGGTTAAGTAGTACCACTACTGTTCTTCTAGGAGAATGGCTTTGGCATTAATTAACCTAAAAAGAGTTGATATGCCATTAAACAAAGAAACCGAACCGAACCGAACATGTGTGCATCAAAATAAACATATCAAAATATATACATGTCAAAAATTTTTTTTGAAATATATATATATATATATATATATATATATATATATATGTACATGTTTCAAATATGAGAATCAAGAAGAATATGTGTCACACGTGAAAAAAATCTCGTTAAATAAGTCATACGTGTAAATATAGTAAAATATGTCACATGTGTAAATCAAGACAAATATGCATCACACGTGGAAATCTAGAAAAAAATATGTCACACATGGGAATCTAGTAATTTATTGTGTCAAGTGTGAGAATCTCGTAAAATGTGCGTCACACGTGTAAATCTATCAAATATGTGCCACACGTATGAATCTAGGAAAATATGTGTCACACATGGGAATCTCGAAAAATATGTAACACGTAGAAATCTAGTAATATATGTCACAAGAGTGATCTTGTAAAATATGCGTCACTCGAGGGAATCTAGTAATATATTTCATACGTGAGAATCTAATGAACTATGTCACACATAGAAATCTTATAATACATATGTCACAAGTGTGAATCTTGCAAAATATGTGTCACACGTAGAAATCTAGTGATGTGTCGTAGGTCTGAATCTTGTAAAATATATGTCACACGAAGAAATTTAGCAATATATATGCCATACTTGTGAATCTCGTAAACTATGTGTCACACGTGGGAATTTAATAATATATGTGTCACATGTGGGAATCTAGAAAAATATGTGTCACTTGTACAAATGTAGAAAAATATGTCACACGTGTGAATCTAGTAAAATATGTGTAACACGTGCGAATCTAGAAAAAAAAAAGTAAAAAAAGAAGAAAAAAAAAAAAAGAAATGTATGTCTTTGAATCTCGATGTACAAAGCAGGTGTGAAAGCAGATGAACTCATCTTTATGTGATGAAAGAGGAGAAGAAAACAGAGAGAAAAAAGAAAGAGGAGCGGATAGTTTGCATTCATGCTTTGGTATATTATTAGAAGTATGTATCGTCTATGCATGTGAATAGATTGGGAATGAGAGAAGACAAGGATGTATGCCGTACGCGAGAGTAAAAAAGGAGGGCAGATAGAGACAGTTAAAAGTTGCGGGAACTCATCAGTCGCCCAGGGCCACAAGTGCTACGAGACGCCTCTGACGTGTTTGAGACAGTAAGGCTTTTGCGAATAGAAATTAATTAATGAAACAGCGGAGAATCAGTTAAAATAAGAAAAATTCCTGATGCGAAAAGATAGGGAATGTAAATGGAATGAAATAAGGTCACAACGAAATTTCTAGGTCACGCTTACTTTGCCTTTTAGAATCTGCGCAGCCAGTTATATTGCCCTGTTTCTTTCTTCATTTCTCTTCGTACTAATGCACATGGAAAGGCATGAATCCACCCGTTCTTCCTCCAACTCTTGGTAAATCGTAAAGCAGACTGAGCTCTTTAATTTTTGTAAGGCAACCCATCTAGGAGAATTCAAACCAGCTTACCCTGCTTTAAAAATCGACCTAGTATCACATTCTGTCTGTGTTAAGTGAACATATATTTCGTAATCTTTATGTTGTTATTAAAAAGTAACAGTTACCAATGTTTTAACATTTCTCGTGACAAGGAACTTTCAACCTTGACTGCATACGTGGCATAATCTACAAAGATTTTTAGTAAATTATGTTGCATCGGGACTCTCCGTTTACTTGATTATTGAAAGGAAAAACTTTTTAAAATATTCTATATTTATCAATGTAAAAAGGACGACAAAGTTCACCTTTCCTGAGACTCCAGGGATCTTAGAACCGGCTCTGAAAGTAGTATACATAGCATAGATAGAGATAAGAATTGATAACAAGGTAATCCAAATAGAAGGAGAGATTTATTGAGAAACAACGTCGAAACTATAACGTTTCAGTTCAAATGAACCATCATTGGGACTATGAAGGATGATATTAGAGATGTTAAATAAACGAAGAATGTTTAAAAGTGCTAAATACAAAAACATAGGTAAAATGTGTATAACAAGAAAAAGTTGGCCGTTTAATTAGTGAATCAGTATTTGTTTCTTTTTTTTTTAAATTACGTCATTTGGCTTATTAGGAATATTGTATAGAATTTATGTTCCGTTTGTTCATCGAAAAAGATTTCAAATCAAAAGGAGGGAGAAAAAGAAAAAGAAAGTATAAAATTATGATATATGTGGATAGTTTGGTTTGTTTGGTTTTATGGCATATCAACCTTTGTAGGTTATTTAACACCAAATCCATTTTTATGTAAATAATCAGTTCTATTGAAAACAGTTCAGTTTAGCATAAGTACACAGTTTGTCGAAAACATTTCTATTTCAAACTATTTAAGCAGTTATCTGTAATAATTCAGTTAAGTGTAAATACAGTTTTAATGTCGAAAAACAGTTCAATTTGAAATAATTCAGTTAAGCATAAGCACGCAGTTTAAGTGTAAGTACGGTTTAATTGTCAAAAACGTTTCTATTTCAAGCCATTCAGCTTATTCAATTCATTTTAGCATAAGTATGCTGTTAGTTCTATTTAAGCCATAGATAGGGCCCTATCAGGTGCTACCACTCCGGGCCAGAGTGGACCTGGGAGCGATGGCAATGAAGGGATACTCCGCATTCCCCAAAGCTCCAGCACTGCTGGAACCTCACCATCAGATTGTTTAGTGTCATATCCAGGACACTCGTTGAGGGATTCTTACCCCTCTGTAGAGATGCAGTCGGTGTATTCTACAGCCCCAGCCGACTGGGCAAGATATATGTAGAATATATTAAGTAAAGATGGAATATATTGTAGCTATTTAAAATGGATTTGCTCAAGAAATATAAGAGCCCGGACGAGTATTTATGGAATTACTGAGTGAAATAGCACCGGCCTCTTTTTCTTCCTCCCTTTGATTTGAAATCTTTCTCGATAAACAAACCGAACATAAATTCTATACAATATTCCTAATAAGTCAAATGACGTAATTTAAAAAAAAACAAAAAAACAAACGCTGATTCACTAATTAAACAGCCAAATTTTTCTTGTTATACAAATTTTCCCAAGGTTTTTGTATATTTTGTACTTTTAAACATCCCTCATTGATTTAACATCACTGATATCGTCCCTCACAGTCTTGATGATGGTTCATTAGAACCGAAACGTTATAGTGTCGACTTTGTTTCTTAATAACTCTCTCCTGCTACATGGATTACCTAGTTATTAATTTTTCTCTATATATTGTCGGATTACACTCCATTATTTACTTCCACATAACATAGATACATATATATTCATATTCATTTTCACACTGGCCTTGCGAGTTTAGAATATGATAATTGTATCCCCTTCAGAGAGGTAAGAACCCAATTCCGAAAAAATGTCCGTGTCCTGGGTATGACATTGAACTGCAACTGATGATAAGGCTCGAGTTCTGTGAGCTCTGGGGAATTTAGTGTAACTCTTCATTACCATTACTGCCAGGTCGACTCGTAATTAGAGTGGTAGTACTTTTTAAGATTTAAGGTCCCATATATACATATCAAATGGATTTTTTAAAAAGATTATTCGTATTCGATGAAACTGTATGCAAAAAATAGCTTCTTAGAAACTAAATAAAATTGTAAATATGAACATCCACTGAACGCGATTCTCTAACCTGAAGGCATGAAATAATCCTAGACAGATTATGTTAACCTCTGTGTGTGTGTGTGTGTGTGTGTGTGTGTGTGTGTGTGTGTGTGTGTGTGTGTGTGTGTGTGTGTAAATGATTGATTTAATTTAACGACAACATCCTTGGGATAAAAACAAACAAAATGGAATGAAATATAAATTATAAAAATATCAGTTTGGAAAGAAAGTTATGCATTGGGCTAAATTGTCCATTTAGTAGACATTTGAATTAAACATTGCAAATTTGGAAAAATATATAATAAACCTTTACAATGGACACATGTTTATGGACCAGAATTTCATCAGGAATCCATTTATGACCACCAAATGGCCCTTTTGGAAAGAAGTTAATGTTAACTGGACTTTTGACACGCGTAAACGGGCAAAAAATCAGAAAATAACAGCACAATGTCAATAGACAATATATACTACGCATCACTCATTTTTAACGTTTAACGTGTAAATAAAAGTTGGTGACCTTTTAGTCTAGGGTGACTCGAAAGCTCCCTTTTCAAGGTGTAAGAGAGGGAGCAACTCCATTCCCTACATTGTTCCACTTTACCCTTGATCCTTACCTTATAATGCTGAGTGTCAAGAAAGGCGGCATTAAGTATCATTTTTTAAGTTTTTGGTATGACTCGACCTAGGATTGAACCCCGGGCTTCCGGACCATTGGCGAACACTCTACTCACTAGGCCAATAGCTCGGTGTAATCGAGAAATAGAGGGAGCTTTTATCCTATTTAACGGTAATTTTTTATCATCTATGATTATGTTTTTATAAATGCCTTAAAAAAGCATAAATCTTATCTGAAAAATTTAAAGAAAATTTTGATTATGGATGTTTCCCTAATAACCGGAGCAGAACTGAATGAAATCACTTCAAAGAGATAGCATGTAGGTTCTTGATTATATACATATATATATATATATATATATATATATATATATATTAGTATTTTCTATCGTCATGATATGTTCAGATACATAGAAAATATTTCGGTGTTATTTTCCCCAAAATAGGCGCTTTTATGAGTTTCTTCCTTAAGATCTGGTTATAAAAAGTCATATTTTACTGAAATAGTAATAAAGATATATTACTAAATCTTTCAGTCCCTACAAAATCAGAATATTTTTGAAAACCATAAGAGTATTTTGTCTTAAGTTAGTATATACCTGAGCTAGAAATCCATTCTAGAGATTTAAACGCAATTTTAATCAGAGATTTGCACGTCCAAATTTTACTATTGATTTTTGGATATAAAAAAACTTCAAAGCACTGCAACTTTTCACCAAAAAATATAGAAACAAAAATGTTTTAAGTGAATTTTCCCAAAACTCAATATTAAGAATATACACATAACTAATGGCTGTCCCTAACCCACTGTTTTGATCTTTCCTCTTTCATTTCAAGAATATTTAATGTCAAATTAAATCATTCATTCAATTGACGTGACCCATAAAATGAGAGTAAATGAGGCTCATTGCACGCTTTTCAGGTTAAAAAAAAGTCTTCAGTTGTGGTGTCTACAGAAGTTAAGTTTTAAGCATTGGACTGTCTTAAGAAGCTAAATTTTAAGTATTGTTCTAAAGAAGTTAGGTTTTAAGTATTGTACGGTTTATAGAAGTCAAGTTTTAAGTATTGTACTGTCTAAAAAGTTAAGTTTTTAGTATTTACTGTCTATAGAAGTCAAGTTTTAACTATTGGACTGTCTAAAAAGTTAAGTTTTAAGTATTGTACTGTCTAAAGAAGTTGAGTTTTAAGTATTTACTGTCTATAGAAGGTAAGTTTTAAGTATTGGACTGTCTAAATATTAGGTTTTAAGTATTGTACCGTCTATAGAAGTTAAGTTTTAAGTATTGGACTGTCTAAAAAATTAAGTTTTAAGTGTTTACTGCCTATAGAAGCCATGTTTTAACTATTAGACTGTCTAAAAAGTTAAGTTTTAAGTATTGTACTGTCTAAAGAAGTTAAGTTTTAAGTATGATGAAATACCAGCAACGATTTATTCAGTTTTTCTCTGGGAATCTTACCCTCAGAGATTCTCCTCGTTCTCGATTACTAACTTCAATCGACAATTACAATCTCCTAATTGCAACTGAAGAGAACCTTGATCTGAAATCGCGAAAAATTGTACAAAAATACAATGAAAGCATTAGGTCAATCAATAAATCATTTGGTCAATCAATAAATAAAAACTTGGTAAATTGTTTCTACATGGTTTCATCGATTCTCAACTTCAATCAAATACTCAGCATATTGCTTACAGAAAATTATCAAGATGTGTATATAATAGAACTAAATGTATTCTTTGGCCAAAATTAAGTATAAATAAGTAATGGTGGCGACCGTAGTTGAGGGCGAACTGAAGGCTTCCTTTTCAATAGCTACTACACTCAGGTGTAGGGGAGGGCGCTACTCTTTTCCCTGGATTGCTCCACTTTACCCTTTGATACGTACCTTATAATGCTGAGTGTTAAGTAAGGAGGTATCAAGTACCATTTTTAAAGTC
Source organism: Sepioteuthis lessoniana (assembly GCA_963585895.1). Taxonomy (NCBI): domain Eukaryota; kingdom Metazoa; phylum Mollusca; class Cephalopoda; order Myopsida; family Loliginidae; genus Sepioteuthis; species Sepioteuthis lessoniana. The sequence continues at coordinate 74,912,311 of OY757909.1, forward strand.
TTTGGTATGACGCGACCTGGGATTGAACCCAGGTTTCTCGGACTATTGGCGAACACTCTACCCACAAGACCAATTCTTAGAATTCATTTTGAATGTGAATCAACTTCAATGAGTAGATTGGGATACTAAAGGATGAGTATTTGATGAGATTCGAATACCATTTTGTCTAAGGGAAGTCTATTTAAAGTCATTTAGAGTTCTACGCTACGAGAGACTATTCGTCAACCGAACCTTATATCTTACTTTTTAAACTGATCTTTTACTCTTTTTCTCGATCTCCCGCTGTACCTTATTAGTTATTTATTTTTACACTAATAGTATTAGTAGCGGCCTTTTATTGATTTTTATTTATTGACTATCAGAGATGCCTGGTGTTACAAGGGAGTGTGGAATTACTTCATATAAAACATTGTAAATAACAACTCGTGACTCAGTCAGTTGAAGCCTTTCGGGATAAAAAAAAAATAAAAAAGACTGTGAAAAAATAGTTTTATTCTTGGTCTTTAAAAATCGGAATTACTTTCGTTTCAAGAATTCTAAATATAACAATGACCAAATGTTCCAAAGTTGGAATATATATAACATAAACATATATAATATATATATATACATATATAACATATATTTATTTCAAAATTGTAACACTGAAATATGACACTGACGAAATATTCCAAAATTATCACTCACTACTGATTAAGAAAACGTACTGGATTTTATAAAAACGAGTAACTGTCAGTGCGGAAATTCGCATAAGTCACGCACCGCACTGAAAGACAATGTTTGCTCTGTCCTCAACTTGAGATCGAACCGACGACTACCCGTTGACACGGTGACCAGAGTTTAAATCATGGACGAGAGCTGTTTGCAGCACTGATACCCTTTGGAAAGGTATGAATCGAAATATTCTTCCCTCAGTTAGGGGTACATAGTTGGGTAGACTAGGCTCTTTAACCTTGGTATAGCAACCAATCTAGAAGAAGGAAAACTCTGTATTCAAATCAGTTAAAGTGACATCATGCCGTATCCTGCACGTGCAGATGGGTTAGGAAAATAGATACCAGATACAAAAGATACAAAAATGACAGAAAACTAAATAAAGTAGTCGAGTCGACAAAGTATGATACATTCACTGACAACCCTTTGAGTAAGATCACAGAGAGTAATTAGAGAAAGTACTATTCTGAGGTCGCATGCATTGCCACCCACAGACGAAGAGTGCAAAACCCTCACAAGAAAATCAAGCATTTGAGCGAACACCAAACCAGGAGGTCGTTCAACCTGCAGTGGTGCTCGCGTCTGATCGAGGAAGCTTTTACACTACGTATACCATGTTTCTTGATATATCGGTTTCCCTAAGTCACCCTCCGATGGATAAAAAAAAAACGAATATTTCGACGTACTTGAAGAGACCAAGAGAACTAATTCCTTTCGAACTGGGTACCTTCTACACTGACTAGAGGTGTGCACAAGAGAACGTAAAGGAATTGGAACTGGGCTCTTTCTAGACTGACTAGAGGTATGCACAGGTGAACGTTAAGGAATTGGAACTGGGCTCTTTCTAGACTGACTAGAGGTGTGCACGAGAGAACGTTAAGGAATTGGAACTAGGCTCTTTCTAGACTCTTTAGGTGTGTGCAGAAGAGAACGTAAAGGAATTGGAACTGGGCTCTTTCTAGACTGACTATATGTGTGCACAGGTGAACATTAAGGAACTGGAACTGGGCTCTTTCTACCATGACTAGAGGTGTGCACAGGTGAACGTTAAGGAATTGGAACTGGGCTCTTTCTAGACTGACTAGAGGTATGCACAGGTGAACGTTAAGGAATTGGAACTGGGCTCTTTCTAGACTGACAAGAGGTGTGCACAGAACCTAAGGTCTGTAAAGAATTTGAAGGTACTAGACAGGCACTCTCCTGTTTAAGGGAAGTTACTATCAAAGCAAATTGAAATGAGATTAAAAGCCTGAGATAAAATATTTTCGTGGTTATTAGAAGTAAAGTTGGTCTCTTGTAGGCAATATATATCTACTTCAATGCTCTCGAGGTTACGGACCTGGTAATTTTGAATTAAGACTTCAAGCATTAAAATTTATTTTTTTAGGGTGGCGTATAGGAAGGTGTACAGTACCCTAAGTTCCATTAGTTATTCTGGTGGCAGTTTTTCTAGCCCCTGTAAAGATCTCTTTCATCGTTGGAACTTCCTTCGGGTCCCCTTTTTCTTGGTCTTGGTTTTTCACTCAAAAGGTTACTTTGCTTCTTATCTAGTGTATGTTTGCCTGCCGTACCCTAGGGCCTCCTTTGCTTCTTATTTAGGGGGTGTTCACTAGTTGCACCCGAGAGGCTCCTTTGCTTCTTATTTAGGGGGTGTTCACCTGCTGCACCCGAGAGGCTTCTCTGCTCCTTATTTATGGGGTGTTTACCAGCTGCACCCGAGTGGCTCCTTTACTTCATATCTAGGATGTGTTTACCTGGCGTACTCGAGGGGCTTCCTATGTTTTACCTGCTGTACCTGAAGGGCTCCTATGATTCTTATTGAGGGTGCGTTCGCCTGCTTCTAATCCAACTCTCTAATCTTAACTTGTAGCTTTTCACAGAAGTTTCAGTGATTCTTCCTAATATTCTGGTCGATTTAAGCAATACTGCAATTTGGATTGTCTTGATTCTCCCTCGGATCTTCATTCCACCTGTCTATTATCCAAGTTCCATAGTATCACTGTTACCTTCAAGTTCCACAGTTTTTTCCGCTGTCTTGTTAGGTCCAGGTATTTGTCAAATGTTTCGCCTTCTTTTATTGTCACTCTGGAGTCTGTTGGTAAAACAACATCCACTTGGTTTCAATTTTTCTTCTATTCAATTAAAATTAGGTTTGATCTTCTGGCCGAGATTTGGTAATATGTTTGTATCTGAAAGTTACTGATGATCTTATACGTTGGCCAAATGAGTAGAGTGTTCACCAATGGTCTGGGATACTGGGTTTTAATCCCAGGTTGAGTTAAACCAGAGACTAAAAAAATAGTACTTGATGCCGCCTTGCTTAGCACTCAGCACTATAAGGTAAGGATCAACGATAAAGGAGAGTAATCCAGGGAATAAAGTAGCGCCATCTCCTACAACTCGGTGTAGTAGCTATTGAAAAGGGAGCTTTCGGGTCATCCTCGACTAAGGTCGCCAACTTTACTTACTTACCTTTTCTAGGACGGATTCTGGTTTAAGCTTATACCATTTGTCAATATGGTAATGTTTTAATTTCTTGCACAATTCCCAGTGGATCACTTTTCCTACCCAATCATGGCTACTCTTGTATTCCTTTTGTGCTAGTTTGTTGCATTCGCTTATTATATGGTTAACTGTTTCATCTTTATCACCTACACTTGCAATTCAGTTGCGTATTTTCAACATAAGTAGAAATTGTGGAAACACAGATCTTTGTAGAAAAGATAAACATTATTGTGCGCTCTCGCCGACAAAATTTTTTTCGCAAATGGGCAAATTTAAAACATTTTTCTGGGTGATATTTCCACATGTTGATGTTAGACATAAAACAAGACCATCAGTTTGAAGAAAAGGAGACTTTATTTTACGTTAATCAGAAAAGGAGACATTATTTTACGTTAGTCAGTAAAGGAGACATTATTTTACGTTAGTCAGTAAAAGAGACATTATTCTTTGTCGGTCAGATATCTTTTTTAAGCACATAAAAATTCAGACCCCTTTCTGTTGTTGCATTTTAAGCGACTGCTAACGGGAAGCGAATAGAAAAGTTGTCGAAAAGGCTAATAGCCGAAGGAAGGACAAGTTGATAGTTCAACATCTTTTCTAATGGTCTTGCCACAACTAGATATGCTTGATCTAGCACTTTAAACTTGTCTTGCCGAGGTCAACATTTAAAGTGTCACCCACCTAAGTTCTGTGAACCCTTGAAGATAGATAGATAGATAGATAGATAGATAATGGAAACAAATCCGACAGTATGAAGAAAATAGAAAAACAAAGTAACCCGAAAGTCATTAATTTATTATAATGGAAAGTCAACGTTAAAACGTTTCGGTTTTAATAAACCTTCATCAGGACTTTAAGATGGTGCAAAATGTTTGAATAGCGATAGATGTTTTATTATAATAACAGAAGAAAAGAGAAAATAATAAAGCATCCATTGCTGTTCAAGCAACATCTTTCACTATCCTAAAGCCCAGATGAAGGTTTATTAAACTCGAAACGTTTTAACGTTGACTTTTTATTATGATTAATTCATCACTTTTGGATAACTTTGTTTTTTTATTTTCTTCATCGATAGATAGATATCATGGATTTCTTGATTCGGTCTCCTTTTCTCTTTTGGTGGCTAAGGTTTTAGGAGACAAACGCTTGCTTGGAACAAAGAATGAGAAGTGAATCAAAGTTACTAAAAGAGTCCTGTTCCAAGAAAAAAGCGAAGAAGCCAACTACACGGTGTCCCTTGTTCATTTCTTCCTGCTTCTATTATCCCAGGGACCGTGTGGAGAGAAAATAAAACAACGAAAGTTTTTAATGCAAAAAACAAGTTGCTGTTGGTTGTTTGTTTGGTTGGTTGTTTGGGTTTTATGGCGTATCAACCTTTATAGGTTATTTAAAGCCAAATTCTGTCTATATATATATATATATATATATATATACCTTTTACTAATGAATACTTAGTAGGTAAAATTTTCTATAAGCAGGATTTCACTTGTTTGCACATGAAGTTGCGTTTTTGTGCTTTTCTCTCCCCAGCGGACGAATAGCCATCAACAACATGGCTGCCGTCGCTAACTACGCTATATTGGAAATTACAAATTAATGATAAATAAATGAATAAAGACACCAAATTTGTGTTTTATGGCATATCAACCCTTGTAGGTTATCTAATACCAAAATTCTGTTCATACGTATATATCTTAAATATATATGATTTTCAAACGAATACTTTCCAACTTTATTTTTGAACGTGCCAGTTAAACGGTTTCAAGTATTCCTATCCAGCACTAATAATTCCAACCAACATTATTAATTCGTTTGCTCACAGCTAAATGGTTTCAAGTATTGCTATGTAATACTGATAATTCAATTTCACATCAGTCATTTGTCTGCACACAGTTAAATGGTTTCCATTATAGTAAATGATTAAATTGTTCTCTTTCGCCCATAACAGGTACTCCTACATCGGATCAAAGTGAAGCTGGTAGTAAGGACTATGAAGGGATATTCCACACCCTCAGAACTGAAGTTTCACCATCAGATTGTTTAGTGTCATATCCAAGATACTCGTTGAGTAGAGATGTGGTCAGCGTATTCTACAGCCCCAATCGACGAGGCGGAACTGATAACTTTAACCACTTAAGTGTTGTAAAGTGATCTTTTTAATCAACAATGAATATGGACATTATTATACAACATTTACAGTATAATTAAAGAGGCACGCTTTGTGTAACGGCAATCGACACGATCCGAGTTCAAATCCTAGACGATACTATTTGCATTTCACTTTTACTTATGATCTCAAGAAATGCATGAATCCATCAATTCTCCTCCTCCTCACAACAGCTAAGTGTAAATAGTTGGGAAGACTAGGTTCTTTAGCCTTGGTAAGGCAACCAATTTATGAGAAGGAAAATTCTTATGTTAAACAAACTTTAATCCGCTTAAATATTATCATATAAAGCTGGTGGTGAAAGGGTTGGGTGAAGACAACATAATAGATTTTCATCAGAGGACAGTTTGGATTTTTTAAAAAATCAAATTGCAAGAAAATATATCCGTTAGTTTCAATAGACAATCAAGAACAACAAAAATAATTTTGTATATAAAGTAAAGTTGGCAACTGTAGTCGAGAGCGACCCGAAGGTCGCTACTTTACCCTTGATCTGTACCTTAGAATGCTGAGTGTTAAGCAAGGCGGCATCAAGTACTATTTTTGTGTCTTTGGTATGACTCGACCTTGGATTGAATCCCGATCTCCTGAGCTATTGGGGAACACTTCCCACTTCTGCAGAGTGATACAGCCAGTGTATTCTAAACCCCACCAACAAGGCGAGAATGTAATAAACTAGATGGACGTGAAATTCACTTAGAAAAGAAAAAAAAAAGAATAGAATGGAAATGCTCTAACCGGATCGTGTATGGCGTCGAGTACATTACAGAAGTTGTAGACGTCGTCACGCAAAGAGACGACGGGGCGAGCAAGAAGATGAAAATACAAACAAGAAAGAAAAAAAAAAGAAAGAAAAAATTTAAAAATGAGGCAGTGTCTATAAAAAGACGAGTGAAAGAAAAATAAACGAATAGAAGAAACTGATTAAAATCAGAAGTAAAAAAAAGAAAAAGGAAAACAAGAAAGCGGAAATCTTTTACGGAAACGTCTACATGTGGATAAAGAAAAAAGTGAATTGAAAAGAAAAAAAGAGATCCAAAAATGCTGAAGAAGAAGAAGAAGAAGAAGAAGAAGAAGAAGAAGAAGAAGAAGAAGAAGAAGAAGAAGAAAATCGAAGAATAAAATCTGCTGCCAAAAGACGAGACTGTTAAATGTTTTTTTTTTCTTCTCCGAAGGGAACCTGGGCTGGCGACGAGCGATTTTGAAGCTATTTGTATAATGAGAGCGGAGGGATTTGTTTTTAATTATCTCTGTGTTTCTCTATGACCTTACGGGAACAAAGACCGAGAGATTTACACAAAGAAGTAGGTAATAATAAGCGTCTATAATGATAATAACATAGCGAATGGCTATAATTAGGAAGGAGGAAAAAAAGAAAAGAAAGTGTGAATGAAAATGCCCTGAAGATTTAGATAAGATACAACAGGTATATATATATATATATATATATATATATATATATATATATGTGTGTGTCATAAAATAAAATGAGATTTCTTCTAAGCTGTTACTGTTGCAGTAATATTGTATGGATGCACCACCAAGATGCTATGGAAACGCAGGGGTAAAAAAGTAAATAGGAACTACACAAGAATGTCACGTGCTGTTTTCAAAACTGGAAGCCGTACCCCACAAAACTGCAGCTGTACGGCCACTTACCTCCCGTCTCACAACCCATCCAATTAAGCTAGACACAGACTGGTTGCATTTCACATGGCACTAATACCATTGGGAATCCAATTATTCTCCCTCCAGCTATGGGTAAATAGTAGGGCAGACTAGTTCTTCAACCTTGGTAAGGCAACTAGTCTAGAAAGAAAACTCTAAATTGAAACCTGTTAAACTCCGGTTAAAAATTGAACTTGTGTCATATCCTGCTCAAGTGGAGGGGTAGGTAAATATAGTAAGCTGGACACAACCGGAGAAAGTAATGAACTCCTACACATGGACGCGGCAGTGTTGGCCGTCCAGCAACGGTTTACATTCATTTGCTCCGTGAGTACACTAGGTGGAGTCTAGAGAATCCGACAGAAACGATAAATGAGAGAGAGAGAGAGAAAGAGAGAAAGAAAGAGAGAGAGAGAGAGAGAGAGAGTCAGGAAACTTGGTTCCATCTACACAGTGATGGTAAGTTAGGTTTTAGGGAATGTCAACTCTTGGGGTATTATATGCCGTAAACGTTTTCCTTCTTTGTTGGTTGTCGTATGATTAGATATTTGTATATATCATTTTTTTTCTCTCTGACACGACTAGTTCTGTTGCATCATTGTTTTATCATTCGCTGAAACTAATCTAAAGAAATCATTTTTAATTCTGAAAAATTTCGCAGCAGCTACAAAAGAATGTCAATCATTATCAGAACACTTTTCATCGTTAAATTAATTTTAAATCGTAGTATTTTCAGCCCTGTCGTTTTGAGGTGTAGAGTACACCGATCACGTCTCTGGAGAGGAGAAAACACCTACCACCCACGAGTGTCCTGGATTTTATACTAAACTGTATCTGATGGAGCTGTGGGGAATGAGTAGTATTTTTTCATTACCATAATACTAGGGCTACTACGACCCAGAATGGCAGTACCTGATTGGGTCCCACCTACGGGTCGAATAAAACTGTTTGACTATTCAGCTGTGTGCAAACAAATGACTGATGTTAAATTGAATTCTTAGTATATACTTGGAACCCTTTAACTGTATGTCTAAATTGAATCACTGCAATCACATAACAATAGTTGAAAGCAGTTAATTTTGTGCATGGCCTAGCAATTAGAGTGTTCGCCAATGGCCTGGGAGACCAGGGTTCAATCCCAGGTCGAGTTATACCAAAGACTATAGAAATGGTACTTGATGCCTCTTTGCCTTAACACTCAGCATTATAAGATATGGATCAAGGGTAAAGTGGAACAATCCAAGAAAAGGTGTCGCGCCCTTCTCTCTCTCTCTCTCTATATATATATATATATATATATATATTGGCTCGATTGAAGTTTCGAGTTTTCTTGTCGGTTTTACACATATATTATATAAATTTAATACATTTTCATGTAATAAATAAAAATAGAATAAGATTCCAAATATTGTCTTTCAATATTGGAACAGCCTTTCCAACTTGGAATATTGGTACTGTCGTCAAATTTCCCTATCGTCTTAAATATATCAAGCAGTTGTGCATAATTTGATTCTGGCAGAAACAAAAATTACCATTTCAGAATGTTTCAGCCAAAGCCTCCACACGAGCAAGGTGTGAAACTAGGTCAATTTTTTATGCGGAGTACAGCTTATTTAATTTCAGAGTTTTCCTTCTCCTAGACTGGTTGCTTAAACAAGGCTAAAGAATTCAGTCTGTCCTACTAGTTATCCATCGCTGGGGGTGAGAAAATCGATCGCTTTCCTTAGAGCATTAGTATGAAGTGATACGTAAACAGCCTTATCTAGGATTTCAACTTGGGTCGCTAATTCCATTTCCGACAATGATAATCATTACACTAAGCGCGCCTCCATCAATTACCATTTCATAAATCAATTATGGTTTTATTGTCATAAAACAGTTGTGATTATATTCTCAATCATATTCAGAAGCACGCGTACTTCAACTCGTTTATATATATATATATATAGTGGGGTGAAATGAATTTTCGTACATATGAAAATTTTTTATTTTTTATCTTTCAAACATAGCCAGAACCAAATTTTTATATACATTTACTGTAAAGGATATATTCTACTAATATATGCATATTTAGACTTAGACGAATTGTTATTGTTAGCGAAGGAAAAGTTGTGACGTGTTTGTGTTTAGTTACTTCCTCGCTAGGTTGTGAGAAAAAAGGAGAATGCAGAAGTAAGATGCCGTTAGTCGAAATGTTTTTAGGAATAGTTTTTATTTGCAGCATGGAAAATGTAGTTTGCGTTTGTGCTGCAAGTCTCGTAGTGAGTAAGGAGACGAAATGGAGTTATGAGAAAGTTGAGAAAGGCAGCGCGTATCGTCGGACGTGCGAGGGATTGTGTTCGCCGTAGTTTAGCGAAAGCCATGTTTGCCGTTGGAGGAAATTAACTTTGGAGTCACCGTGAGTTTTGTGCGTCTGGTGGAGAGGCGTGCGTTGTCTCCATTAAGGTCGCCCAGAGGTGAAATGAGAGCTAGGTGTCGAGAGCGGAAATAAGGCATCACATCGACATAGCCAATTTTGGGGGTGACATAAAGTTGTTCCTGTGGTGGCGTATTGAATGTACCTAATTCATATTCAACTGGGATTCCTTGGTTTAAATGATATAGACGCAAGGAATCAATAAATTAGATAGGTTACCTCACGTGTCCATGCTGCTATTGAAAAACGGCCAGGGGGACGTCTGCACTGGCCGGCGTTCTTCAGCCAAAGAGACTGTCTTTGGCAGCTTACCCAATTTCTGCTGCCCCAGAAAGTGAATAGGATTGGCCATCCTGATTGGGTGAAATTATGCGTCGAATTAAATTGCGCGCCAAACCAAAATACCTTCTGCTACACATATAAACTTGGGTTACAATTAATTTTACAGAAATTAATGCCGTTTATTCATTTTTATGAGTGAAAAGAGTAATTGTATAGTACAACATTGCTGCAATATTTTTCTAGATTGTTCCAATAATGCTATCAGTAACCATAGGTAGCCTTCTAGAATGTTCCAGTAATGTCATCAGTAACTATAATTAGTCGTAAAATCCTAACCGGAACTTTCTGCAATTGCTTGATGGAGAAAGTAATAAAAAATATCTCAAGCAACCTGAATATTCATTTTGATATGATAAGTTCATTCATTGCAAAGTTTAAAAGATGTAACACAGTTGAAAACCAAAAAAGAACAGGTGCTCCAAGGAAGATTTCTCCTAGATTATCAAGAAAATTAGGACACCTGATTAACCAAAATCCAATGGTTACGCATGAAGAGCTGAAGGAAGATTTGCATTCATCAAGATGTAGTGTAACCAAACAAACAATAAGTAATGAAATGCTGAGGAATGGTCTAAAGTCATGGAGACTAAAGAAAACTCCCCTCCTATTGAAACGACATAGAGATGCGAGGTTGAAATTCATAAAACAGCATAAGGAAAAGGAAAATTAGTTTTGGGAAAGAGTATTATGGACTGATGAAACTAAAATTGAGTTATTTGGTCATAATTATCGAAATCATGCGTGGAGGAAAGATGGCGAAGCCTACTCACCAAAGAACACGGTACCATCTGTCAAATTTGGCGGTGGCAGTATAATGATTTGGGAATGTTTTTCAGCGAAAGGTGTGGGCAAAATATCAGTAATAGATGGCAAAATTAATGCCCAAAAGTATAAACAGATCTTGCAAGAAAATTTAATGTCTTCTGTTGAGAGTCTTGAGCGACCTTCTGATTACATTTTCCTGCAGGATAATGATCCTAAGTATACAACTAAGTCTACGAAGAAGTGGTTGTCTGAAAATAATGTTAATGTTTTGTAAGTCAGTCCCCTGGTTTGAAATCAATTGGGAACTTGTGGCGATTTTTGAAAATTTAAATCCGAAAAAGGGCACCAGCAAACATCAATAATCTGAAGACAATATGTCAGGAAGAATGGTACAAAATACCTACTAATTATTGCCAGAAATTAATTGAGAAACTACAGGAAGAGATTAGTGGCTGTTAAAGTATTAAATGAAGATAATGCCTTATTTTTTTTACCTTTTTCCCGCATGAAAATGAATAAGTGGCATTAATTTCTGTAAAATTAATTGTAACCTAAGTTTATATACACATATTAGTAGAATATATCCTTATATAGTAAATGTATATAAAATTTTGTTCAGGCTGTTTAAAAGATAAAAAATACAAATTTTCATATGTACGGATATTTATTTCGCCCCACTATATATATATATATAGAGAGAGAGAGAGAGAGAGAGAGAGAAAGACTGACAGGTAGACAGACAGAGACGAAGATTTTAGAGAGAGGGAGAGAGAAGGTTAAAAGTTTTATAGAATTAGGCTGATGCCAAAACTGGTGCCAGTCCGCTCCCGAGCCGTTAAGGTTTTTGTTAATAACCACAAGGGCGACGACAGTCTCAAGGCGAAATTTTTTCTTTCGTTTTTTTTTTCTTTTCTTTCTTTTGGGTCTTTTCTTAATTTCTCTTTTCTTTTCGCTTAAAAAACAGTCTCGTTTCCCTAAGTTTTGTTTTGCTTCTAACTGAAGTCCCTGATTACTTTTCTTAATCAGCCAAAGCTGGCGTATAAGTTGTTGGGCGTCGGGGGATGAGTTCTGATGAGGAGACTGAGGAAGGTGGGAGTAAATGGATTGGATGGTATGTTGTATCGAGCTCCAGCGCTCGTGCCTCTGAAAGATATCTCTGGAGAATTCTTAGCGGACAACTTTTGGCGCCACTTGTACAAGCACGTATCTACATACATACATCCATACACTACAAGAAAACGCTTTTGTGTGTGTGTGTGTGTGTGGAGTCCCCGTGGCGTAATGGCTAACTTGGTAAGTGAGTTCGAACTCCAGCTGCGGTATTGCGTTCACTTTCCGACTAATATCCTTGGGAAATGTAGGAACCCCCTATTTCCCCCCAACTATGGGTTGAATAGTACTACTTCTATTCTTCAAAGATGGCATCGATATTAAATAGCCATTTAATATAGAACCAAATAATATATATATATATATATATATATATACAAATGATTTAACTATGAATAAAATCATCCTCTAAATACTTTGTTTTTTTTTTCATATTTGTACGTTTGCATTCCCCAGCCATAGGTTATATTGTATCACAGCTGTTCTTCCACAAAGATAGCTTTGGCTTTAAATAAACTACGAAGGATGATAAGCCATTAAACAAATGAAGAAACCAAACCTTTTAGGTCTAGTTTGATAAATTTGTGGTCCTTTTTATTTCTTAAGAAATATTGTATCGATTCTGTGATGCTTTCCCATTGGTTTATATTTATTTGCTTTGGTTTATTTTTTAGGGAATTTTTGCAGATTTTTTGCAATTTCATTCTTTTTTAACTTTATTAGTCTATATAATAATTTCGTTTTAAATCTCTAGATGATGTGTATACGTTTAGATTACTTAACAGTTAATAAATGACGGTGGCAAACAATTTAACAGCAAAGCAGACCTAAGGGAAGCAATTAAAACTACCATGTCTGAAATTGAACCTGCTGAAGTAAAAAAAAAAAAAATCAATGTATAATAGATTACTGACTAATAATGAGAAGAAAAGTCACAATATTGAAATGTAAATGATTCAAAGACTTATCATATGTATTTGTTATTTATTCTATTATAGATGCTGATCAATTTTTAATGATTTTATTACTTTTTATTGACATAAAATCGGATTATTTGGTTTTGCCAAATAACTTCTGACAGTATTTTTTTTTTTTAGAATACATCAAATAACTTCAATAAAACATTGATATTACCTATAATGTTTAACTTGGGCTTTGTTTTGACATCTAAATTGATTGTTTTTTTAAATCTGAGATTTTTTCCAACCAAATTTGAATTATTGAAGTTTACGTGAGTTATATAATAACTTCAGATAGGGTGTATATATACCCACGCATGCGTACGCACAGACACGCACACATAGATAGATACATTGATATTCATATACATATACATATATATATATATATATATATATATATATATATATATATATATGCTAATCTAATATCTACCAGCATTCACGGTTACCAGAAAAAACGAAAAAAAAACGCCAGGAACAAGAGATAAAAATATCTCGAATCACCGCCCGGGGGAAAAAGAAAAAATATCATAGGACAAAAAGAAAGAAAAAGCCAACCCTGTCACACCAGTTGAAAAAAATCAAGAGATATGCAGTCAGTTGGTCAAAAGAAAAATAAAACCCACCGTCAACGGATATATATATATATATATATATATATATATATCATCAAGTCGCGCTGCCTGCACGGATATCCCAGACTCTCTTTCCATCAGTCCCTATCATCCACCGCTCCCGACAGGTCCTCCAGACGACATCCTGTGTCACACAAACCTGTTGAAGGTAAGTTCTTGTTGGTCGGCCGACACTAGCACGTCCATGTGTAGGAGTCCATTGAACGACGTCACTTATGAGTTCGTCCTTGCCTCTCCAGCTGTGTCCCACATGTCTAAAACTTGTCTTTTGAGCAGAAGTATCAATCTATGGGTAAACAACACGAAGTGTGCTGATCTTAATAAACAATGGTTGTTAAATATTGAGATCTTTTTGCTTAGGTGCTGGAATTCCTTACCACGTTCACCACGTTGGTGGGGCTTCATCAGCGCTGACTGTATCCCCTACAAACCACTGAAAAATGGTTGTCTTAAGTATAACAATAAACTGCATCGAATGGCGAGGATTTAGTTCTGGGGATTTGGGGAGTGTGGAGTACCTTTTCATTGCCATTATTTCCAGGTCCACACTGACCCGGAGTGGTAGTACCTTTTAGAGTATTATCTATGGCTCAAATAGATATGTTTGACAATTGTTCATATTCAATTTGTGGGCAGAAAAATATTAATATAAACGTAAAATGAATGTGATTCACTAACCTCTTGACACAAAATAACCGTAGACGGTTTGATATGCCGTTAAAATCAATCAATCAATCCTTATAAAATGATGCTGTTTTTCATTGCACTTATTGTCAACTGCAAACATCAGAAAATATTTAAAAGATATTTTTTAAAAATGTAAAAAAAATATTTTAAAAAATATTAAAAAAATATTTAATTTTTTTTTTAAATATAAAAAGACATTCCCTGAGGTTGATACTGATGTACTTTAAAACATTTTAGAATATTTCTTTTCAACTAAATTAATTGTTGCTTTATTAAATGCTATCACAAATCTCTAACTGGTCCCGTAACCTGATTCAGTCGTGGGGGAGCTCCTCACATAGTGTGTCTTGCGTAGGTATAGTTCTTCAAGTCTCCAGTTTTCTTTCCTCTAGACCAGTTGCCCAACCAAAGTTAAAGAACTTAGTCTACCCTATTTACCCGTAGCTGCAGGGAGAATAGGTGGATTCATACCTTTCCCAAAGGTATGAGCGCTATGTGAAATACAAACAGTCTTATTCAGGTTTGGTTTCTTTGTTTAAAGGCATATCAACATTTGTAGGTTATTTAATGCCAAAGCCATCCTCCTAGAAGAACAGTAGTGGTACTATTTAACCCATAACTGGGAGGATAAGGGGGTTCATACCTTTCCCAAGAGTATTTGCCCGAAAGAGAACGTAATAGCGCGACTGGAGTACGAACTCGCTTACTACGATTCCGCAGTCCATCGCTTTAACCATTACTCTACGAGGACACCCCCCATTCTTATTCAGTTCACTTTCTACGATGGTAACCGTTACATGATGAGCGCCTCCTCATCTCATCCTAGAACATGGAAAAAAGGCTAATCATCAAACGGTGAAAAAAAAAACAACAAATTTTTGCTATTTTTGACACAAGTAAATCTATTCTCATCTAAAATTGCTGGAAATCAATTTTTTCTTCACTTTTTGTTACTTGGTAGACATTTTCTAAAATCAATTAACCTTATCTTGTATGAGGAAATCGAGAATTTCCCCTAGCTGTTACTAAATCAAAAGATTAGAAGAATTTATTTACTACCGCCGACAGGTGTTTGCAACAAGCTTTGAGGTTGAAAATTCCGAACATTTCTTTACTTTTAGTTTGTCTTCTTGGTATCTGATTCATATCTGGATTTGAGAAGATACTGTGTCTGCCAGTTGACTTGAAACGTATGATTGATTTTTTTTGTCAACATTAGAGAAGGGCTAAAAATTTGTGCGCGTGTAACTCAATCACCCTCTTCGTGACTTGTCAAGAGAAAGAAGTCTTCTAATTCATAAAACTCCTTTGCAAGACGCTCTCAGTAGATAACCCACACGAAAATGTCCTTTCTTATTTATTCTTTTCAAATATGTTCATGAGAAACAGTAAGCAAACTAAAGTCAGGCGAGGTATAATGTGTGATCTTCCAAAAAATTATGCAAACACTAGCATAGTTCCCAGGGTCGCTGCTGGCCATTTAGGCGTCTTAAGCATAATTGTTTTGTGATGGCCCCGATCCTTAAGAAAACACACACATACACACACACACACATGCATATTAATGAGAGGATTGTTATATGTAAGAGTATGGGGAGTTTTGAGTGCCAAATTGACATTTAGTCGACACCGAGCTGATTAGAGCCGGAAATGTTCTATCCAAAAAGCCCACATGTTCTAGATCCTCTTGGACATCCCCTGGGCCCCGTTGTCATGCATCAATTGTATTCCACTCTTGGATGCCTTGCCAAAAAAAAAAAAAAATGTGTTTAAAAAATGAGAAGTTTTTTTTATCATTATTTAATTTCATCCCTTTAGATGATTAAATTTAAAATTTACAAATAGTTAATTACAAGTTAATGACAAATTTTAAATTATAGAATGCATATTTAATTCTTTTAAACTGATATTTTAATTCAATCTAAGTTTTAAAAAGTTGTAGATAAAAAATAGTCGATAAAAATTTTTCTTGAAATTTCCCTTTTGTTAAAAAAAAGACTCGTAAAATGTATGCGAGCGTCTGTTTTGTGAAATAAAAATATATTTAGATTTTGATTTTCTTTAATGTCCGGCAAGCTTAGCATACACTGATTTTATCCCTTTCTTTAGGGTAAGACTACCTCGCAAAAAAAGAAGTATTCTGGGTATGACACTACGTTCATTGTGAGACTCCGGTTCTGGGGGTTTGAGGAGTGTATTACTTCCAGTTCCACTCTGACCTGGAGTACTCGCATCCCATTTATGACTCAAATAGAGCTGTTAAAAAATATTCATATCAGATAGAACAGTGGGCAAAAAAAACTCTTCTTAAGAAACAACACAAAAAATGTAAATATGAACGAACGATGAACGCAATTCCCTAACCTCTAGGCATGAAATAATGGGTTGACATGCCGTAGACAAATTATATCTGCTATTTCTTTAAAAGGGATAAACTTTGAATTTTTCGTTTGTTTTTACTGGGGTTTTTTGTTGGTTTTTTTTGGGGGGGGTTGTTTTTTTTTTGTTTTGTTTTGTTGTTTTTTTTTGCTTGTTTGTTTCTGTGGGTTTTTTTTTTTTAGATTATATTCATTGTATAATTTACCCCTGAGAGACAAATTTTAAATTGACCAGTCGGCTGGGGTTGTAAAATACACCGATTGAACTTCTGCAGAATGGTAAGACTTTCCCTCAACGAGTGTCCTAGATATGACGCTAAACAATCTGATGGTGAGGTTAAAGTAATGATGAAGCTTTGGGGAATGTGGAGCCCTCCTTCGTTGCCATCACTTCCAGATCCACTCTGGGTCAAATAGAACTGAAATACATACTTATGCTAAATTGAATCACTTGAAATAGAACTGTTTTGATATTTAAACTGCGTATTTTGGCTAAACTGAATTGTTTGAAATGGAACTGTTTTTGACATTGAAACTGTACTTACACTAAACTGAATTGTTTGAAATAGAACTGTTTTGACATTTAATTTTGCGTAAACACTATATATACTAATACTAAACTGAATTGGTTGAATTAGAACTGTTTTGACTAAACTGAATAGCTTTAGAGTTAATCAGACTGTGTACTTATGCTAAACTGAATTATTTGAAATAGAACTGATTATTTGTATAAGAATGGATTTGGCATTAAATAACCTACAAAGGTTGATATGCCATAAACCCAACCAACCAACAAATTATGGAAAATGAAAATGGAAAAAAGGGATTTTACCAAAATTAAAAACAGAATTAACGAAAATTTGGAACGGAATTTTTTCCTCATACATTTTTGTATAAATTCACATATCCCACTTGCCATCCTTCACTGTGTGCAAACAAATTAAAATAGTAATGTACGTGAAAAAAAAAACTTTTTATTTCGAGAAACATAAAATTTAAAACTTCCTTAAAAATAAATATAATTTTTTTAAAAAACCAGATGTAAAAATCTATAAACGTCGATTCTTTTAAAAAATTTTACTTAAAATTTTTTGTAATATACTTAATTAGGTTTTCATGAGTACATATGCTAGACTGATCCTTGGCAGAAAGTGCTGAGGAGCAACATTTTTTTCCAAAGGCGAGTGAACACATATTGCACGCTAATCCAAAGCAGAATTTTCAGTCGGACTAATTAAGAAACAGAAGTCGAAAGGCGTAATGACCTCGGATGGTGTAATAGTTAGCAAGCTAGAGTTTCGTTGGGTGTCCAATTCATATGTCCACACATCTAAACCAAAAAGAAAGCTTAGTGAATTACTACAACCTCGTAGTAAGCAATCGTGCTATTACATTCACCTTCAGACCTATACACTAGGAAAGTCATGAACCCTCGTATCCCTCCTTGCTATGGGTTGAATAGTATGAATGCTTTACTTTTGCAAGGATAGCTTTGGTATTAAATAACCCTGGAAGATTGATGTGCCATTATACAAAACAAAAAAAATCAAACCAGTAAAAGTCATTAGATATTCATTATTACATAAAGTTAATAGCATATCAACCATCGTGGGTTATTCAATACCAAAGCCACCCTTGCAAAATAATGATCTGTGGTACAATATTTTTCCAACTTCCCACTAAATCAGATTTAACAATTTATAGTTATTTCATAGTGCGAGGGTGCTGAGCACAAATCGAGATGCATGCCAAGCTGTCACAAAAAAATGTTCGATCCTCTCGGTATTCCTCATTTTTTAGGCGCCCCAGGTGCCAAGTGATAGACTTAGCTCAGCCAAGCAGGTATTGGGTAGGGGGAAAATACCCTAGAACTAGACGATCAGCAGTAATGGTACAATTTAAGAACATAGAAGGGCCGGGGCTTAAGAACAGTAGTAATACTATTTAACCCATATCTGGTGGAATAAGGGTGTTTACACCTTACCTAAGGATATTAATCCGAAAGCAAATGTAACCCCACTCTCCGTACTGCTCATAAATATTTGAACAAAAACTATTTTGCTTCTAATCGTTTATTTTAGAGTGTTAAGAATGAAAAATACGCACGGAAAAACACATTTTATTGCTATCAACGTAACATCAATTTGTTATTTCTGATTGTAAATTTCTGAAAAATGTTTTTTTAGGTAGGTTGGTTGGTTGGTTTTCATGGCATATAGAACTTTGAAGTTTATCTAATACCTAATCTTGTTTATATGTATAAAGCAACTCCGAATACCTTGTTTTTTTTTCATATGTATACGAGGATCATTAAATACGTTTCCAGACTTTTTTCGTATGGGCACTTTTATTGATAGTACACACATGAAACTCTAGTCCCCTTCGAAGTAATCTCCTCCGGCTGCAATGCACTTGTTGTACCGTTCCAACAACTTCTGGAAGGCCCCATCGAAGTCCTCTTGTTTTAGAATGTCAATGACCTTCGTCACAGCCTCTTTCATCTCCTCGATTGTCTCATAACGACAGCTTCTGAGCTTAGGGAATAACCAAAAGTCACAGGGAGCAAGGTCTGGACTATAGGAAGAGTTGTTGACTGGTGCATTGTCCAGCTGGAAATGCCACTGACCCGATTTGAAGAGCGCTGGCCTCTTCCCTAGGAATCTCTTCCTGAACTCCCTTAAAACCTCAACATAGTAACCCTAACCCTAACCCTTTGGCCAATCAACTCTGGTGTATTGACTTCCTTACTCCTCCCACGCCTCCATCATCCCTCATAGACTTCCTGCCTTCCCTGAATCTCTTATGGCACTCAAAAACTGATGCACGATTCATGCACGATGGTCGAAAAGCAGTCTGAAGCATTCCATACGTTTCTGTAGCATTTTTTCCAAGTTTAAAACCGATTTTTATTACATATCGTTCTTCCTCACGTCCAGATTGTATTTTTAAAATTCACCAGCTGTGACAATCAGGGTGTATTTCAATTCCTGTTGTAGCTGTTCATTTGAAGCTGAAATCATAAAAATAGGTCAGTCATCTCATAAGATGTACAGCAATAACATACTGAATATTTAAGAGTCTATGACAATTGTAAATGCCTGTACAAAAAAAGTCTAGAAACTTATTGAAGGCACCACGTAAATATTTGAATTAAAAAAAAGCTTTTTCCTAATCCTTCTAAAACCCAATATCGAATTCACCAAGATTAAAAAGTCAAAAACAGATTGCTATTTGCAAGAGCTTCTAAACTGTTACATTCATTCAGATCTCTTCCGGCCGCAAATTCTTGCCAGCCGAGTGTTAGATTGTTAGACTTGAAAACATTCAACTGTGTACTAACAAATGATCTATATCAAACTGAATCATCAGACCTTGAGTCGCTTCCTACCTCGGAGGGTGGGGAATGCATATATCAAATTGAATCATCAGCACTAGATAGCAATACTTGAAACTATTTAACTGTGTATAAATAAATGAGCTCTGGCTCGTTTATGAATTATCACCAATAAACTACTCGTTTACAACTCATATATATTTAATATTTGTATGAATAAGATTTGGCATTAGATAACCTATAAGGGTTGATATGCCGTAAAAAATAACCGACTAATCAAAATCTTGCGATTTCAATAAAAACAAATGTTATCCTTGTTCAAATACTTATGGCCTGTATTTTCCTTATGATTTGTAACTGTTATCATTATATATATATATATATATATATATATATATATATATACACATGTGTGTGTGTGTGTGTGTGTGTGTGTGTGTGTTTAGGCAGCATTTCTTCGTTAAGACATATTTGATTAAACAAAATAGACATTTTTGTCTACATATTTTTGTATTTATCCTTTCAAGTTGCCGTATCGATGTTATGTTATCTGACCAGAACTGGTTAATAAGCCTTCGATGATTAATTGATCCTCTAAGTCTGAGTTTAAGTTGTTATTTTCTAATATGTAGGACTTCGAGAACCTGTAATCTATGTTATTTTGTTGCTAATACTTGTCGCACTAATATTGTTATGTTACCGATGGTAAGAATTTTCTAAAATTCCATTGTAGGACAGGAATGTTTTTTAGATATTGAACTGATGTCCGAAAGACGCATGATGAGTCATCTCGATAGAGTAGTTGAAGTTAAACCAACGTATAAATTGTTATTTTCAGAGATACAATCTCTTAATGGACATTGAAAGGTTTGATAAATGCTTTATCAATCTTTTTATCGCAACCAAATTCTCTATGATTATAAATTAGATGGAAATATTTTTAAAACGTTGATTAAAAAATATACTCCTCACTGATCCAAATAGAAGAAACAAAACCTATCGTATACAACAATAAATTCAAAACCTCCAACTTAGTTATAAGCAATAATTCCTTTTGGATTGGAGTTTTGTAAAAAAAACAAAAAACAAACGTTACATATCAATTTAAATATCAAAATAACAAAGACTAGAGACCTAGAAGCCCTACACATTAGAAACAAACATCCTAAACTCTATAGGATTAATTCTGAATCCATTCCTAATGTACTCAAATGTCTTTAGAATCAAGTTTTAAAATAAACGCTACAATAATACACCAGTATAAACAATAAACGCTTAATTCTTACACAGTAGTAATGTACGTGCAAAGGTTGTATTGCTTTTGCAATATACACACTCCATGATGATGACCCAAGACGAGGCTGAAAGTGATTATGGACCAATTCTGGGTGGATATCATAACATCGATACGGCAACTTGAAAGGATGAATACGAAAATATGTAGACAAAAATGTCTATATATATATATACAGTGACACGCATAAGTATTGGATACATGTTATTTTCTGTTATAACACTAGTTTATGTCCGCCATTTTGTCTGATATTTGTTCAGTAATATCTCGTAAAGTAGTTTTAGTTGTATGTGGAAGGAAAATTGAAAACTCATGGTTGAATCCATTTTTTTTTTATCAAAATTCAAAATTACCCTATGCAAAAGTATTGGATACATCAATTTAATATTTTGTTTCGTAGCATCTGTTTTGTTTCACTACTTCCAGTCGCTTTCTATAGTTGGCCACAAGTTTTCCACACTGATTCAGCGTTACTTTACCCCATTCTTCCTTGCATAAATCATCTAATTGCTTGATATTTTGTGGATTCCGCTTTAACCTTCAAAGTATTCCACAAATTCTCAATTGGATTCAAGTCAGGAGACTGACTTGAATCATATTGAAAGTACTAATACCATTATTTTCAAACAATTTCCTTGTAAGTTTTACGTTATGTTTGGGATCATTGTCGTGTTGAAGCACGAAATTCCGACCATGTCCTAAAGAAGTTGCAGATTTCTGAAGGCTCTTCTCTAGAATCTCCTTGTACATACTACTATTCATTCTTGGATGAATAGCATTCCCATATCATGATGGACCCACCCGCAAACTTAACTATGGGGATGGCATTGTGTTTCTTGAAGGCAGTGCTATTTTTCGCTAAACACTTGTCGCTGTGTTCCTTCCGAATAGTTCAATTTTCGTTTCATTCGACCAGATTCCTTTTTACCAAAACTGTATATTTTTCTTTTCATAAGTTTCGACAAACTTTAATCGGTCTTTGACATGGTTGGTTTTCAGTAAAGGCCCTTTTCTTGGTGATCTTGAATGAAAGCCTGTACGATACAGAGCTCTGCTAATGGTTCTCCATACTTACATTAATTCCAGCACCCTCAAGATCAATTTTAATTTCAGAACGAGTAATGAAAGCGTTTATTTGCACATTTCTGCTGATCCACCTTGAAGTACGCTCATTTATTTTTCTAGGTCTTCCATTTCTTGGAAGGTTTGCTGTACCGTCGCCATAATTCTTATACTTTCTGATGATATTTCCTCCTGTACTTAGTGCTAAATTCATTTCTTTGATTAGTAGCACTATCTTGTAAAAAATTAAGTGCTTCTCTGATTGATCAGAGATAACATTCCAATACTATCGAAAATCTTAATATTTAAAGTCTTTTAAAATACAAATTTACGATTGGAAATTTGAAAAAAGTGTCATGTACCCATTACTTTTGAATAGGGTTATTTTGAACTTTGATAAAAAAAAAGGATTCAACCATAAGTTTTTAATTTTCCTTCCCCATACCACTAAAACAACTTTACGAGATATTACTTACCAAATATCTGGTAAAATGGCGAACATAAACTAGAGTTATAACAGAAAATAACATGTATCCAATACTTATGCGTGTCACTTTATATATATATATATATATATATATATATATATCAACAGGTGAGTATGGATTCTTTTAACTCTCTCTCTCTCTCTCTCTCTCTCTCTCTCTCTCTCTCTCTCTCTCTCTCTCACTCAATCGGCTGTTACTCATGCGATGTTCTTAAGGCGGCACCCAGGGTTCGCATAGCCAACACTGGTGTGTCCTTGTGTAAGAGTCCAGAGGAGAACGTTGCTTATGAGCTTTTCCCTGTTTCTCCAACAATGTCCAGCATGTCTTTCTCGTCTTTCTTGGATGGTTTGCGAGATAGCAATACAGTGGCTGTTTTGAAAAATGGTGGTTCCAGAACTTGTTCAAAACAAGTCAGCTTCCTTGAGTCGTTCCCCGATAGCTTTTTCTTCAAGCGTTTTGTAAGTGTCCAGGCGGGGTAACTGTACTATTGTACTTACACGGCAATGCTTGGAAAAATTCCCATTTTTTTTTTTCATCATAGAGATCAAATTACTATATGTAAATCTGTCAGTATCAGTTCATTCTTTACCAGTGTGTATCTTATCGCATTCAGTAGATGAGATTAGAATTACAAAATATTTCTATTCTTTGAGTTGACACTACTTGCAAAGTTGCTCAAATATATTTCGAGATTACCTCTGCCAGTAACAGGACGTTACTTACCAATTTCAAATTAAGAATACATTTTATAATTCTATGAATAATTTTATGACTAAATAATATTCCTTTTTCAAACTACTGAGTATCTCGCTGAATTCGTGATGTTGAATTTGTCAGCAGAGCACCTCGGGTGGTGTAATGGTTAGCATGTTAGACTAGCAAACCTATACGAGTGAGTTCGATTCTCATTGGGTGCCCCATTCATGCGGCCTTGTGCTACATCTAAGCAAAAAGCTTAGTAAATTAAAAGTTGAATTTGTCAGCATTCTAATGTTTGTTTCCTATATCCTGTTTTGTACATAGAGTATATGAGAGTAAATTTTTTGTCTATATAATGGGAAAGGTGAAGAGAGGTGGTGAGAGAGACGGATAGACGGTGTGTGAGAAAGAAAGAAAGAAAGAAAGAAAGAGATCTCAATCAGACTTTGCAAACTATGCTAAACTCATTCTTGGTGCCCTCCATGTTGACGCCATGAATGAAAAATGAAACTCGTTGAAGTCAAGCGAGAATTAACAAGGGGAAATGGGTTTTGAGTGCAATATCTTCCTGCTCGGCCAGATAAGAAATACGCCGAGATATCTCGCAATCGTCCCTTCTTTTCACTCATTTTTTTTTTTTGTCATTATGCTCTCAGTTTTTGCTAATTCTTTTTTTTTTTTTTTGTTACCTGAAATAATTCAGGCACGTGCCCAAACAAAACTTTCGTCCAATCTATGTGCAAAGTGAGTGCACAGCGTATTTGAAACGCAACTAGCGACGATCCAATACGATTCTTCCAACTGGCACATATACAAAAACTTTTCCTTCTTTTTTATTGCTTAACAAAGTGCACTTAGCATAACGGATATCGTCGTTGGAAATAAAATCGGCGACCCGAGTTCAAATCCTAAACCAAGCTGTTTGTGTTTCACTTCACGCTAATGCCTTTTGGTAAAGGCATGAATCCATTTGTTCTCTCTCCAGCAATGAGTAAATAGTAGAGGCAGACTGGTATCTTGTTAAAGCCACAAGCCTAGAAGAAGAAAATTTCTGAATTATAACCAGCTGTTCTCCTCTTAAAAATTGACCTTGTGTCACATTCTGTTCGTGGTGAAGATATTTGGTAAGACACATTTTTCTTAAAATATTCGGTTTCTCTTTGAATTATGGAAACCTGTGCACACAAAATTAGCCCATTAACCTCAAATTAAAAAAAAGATCTTAAACCTTTTGTTATCAATGTAAAAATTGACCTCGTGTCACATCCTATCCGCTGAGCAAGTTCGTACTAAACAAAACTGTACGGGGAGAGGTTGTACATTTAAATACAGTGTAATACAATTTTAATTTGATTTTTTAAGGTAACATCTTTATGAAGAGACAAAAAAATTGAAAAAGTTTCCTAATGAGGTGTGCCTTCTCCCTTCACCTAAATAACGGTGGCTACACAATGTAGAATGGAATCTACAGAGTGTTTGAGTCATTACTGTCCAAACAAAGTTGTGCTTGTTGAGCGTAGTTGCTTCTAATTTAATGATGTCTGCAACATGTCACATCCTCAAAGGAGTTTAAATCTGGCGTGCACTATGTTGGTTGGTTGGTTATTTTACGGCGTATCAACACTTTTTGGGTCATTTAACGCCGAATTAAGTCAATTTGATAAAAGTTTAAAACAGTTTAGTACAAGTATAGTTTTTTAGTTACACACAGTTAAATGTCAAAACAGTTCTATTTCAAACAATTAATCTCAACATAAGTACACACTTTAAATGCCCAAAAGAGTTCTATTTTAAACAATCCAGTTTATTATGGGTACATTTTTTGTTTATACACTGTTTAATGTCAAGACAGTTCTATTTCAAACAACTCACCTTAACATAAGTACTTCTTTTTGTTTATCCAAAGTTTAAAGGTCAGAAACCGTTCTATTTAAAACAATTCAGTTTAGCATAAGTACAATGCTTAGTTCTATTAAACTCATTGAAAGGACCCTATCAGGTGCTACCACTCCAGGCAAGAGCGATGGCAATGAAGGGATATTCCGCATTCCCTAAATCTCGTGTATTACAGGAGCCTCCCCATCAGATTGTTTAGTGTCATATCTAGGACATTCGTTGGATGAGTCTTACTCCTTTGCAGAGATACAGTCGGTGTATTCTGCAGCCCCAGCCGACTGGGCCAAGTGTTGGTAAGGGTGTATCAACTGAGTTTTCCTAAAACCGATTTCGTGACAAGTAGGCACAATAAGTGCTTGCGTTTTCTTAATGGAACAAACCATCACAACTGTGAAGCTGTCAAAGGCATGGACAGCTATCAATTGGCTACCGATCATATGGAAATCAGACCTAACTGATAAAATGAAACGCAGTTTCTTCCAGGCAGCTGTCGTATCGATATTGCTGTATGGATGCACTACATGGACGCTTACAAAACGGCTGGAGAAGAAGCTAGACGGCAATTACATAAGAATGCTGCGAGCAATCGTGAACAAGTCCTGGCGGCAACACCCCACAAGACACCAACTATACGGCCACCTGCCGCCTATTACGAAAACTATCCAAGTTAGACGAACCAGACATGCAGGACATTGCTGAAGAAGCAGGGACGAGCTTATAAGGGATGTACTCTTATGGACCCCCACATATGGCCGGGCAAAAGCAGGAAGACCAGCACGAACATACATTCACCAGCTATGTGAGGATACGGAATGTAGCCCTGAAGACCTGCCAGAGGCGATGAACGATAGGGAAAAGTGGCGAGAGAGGGTCAGGGATATCCGTGCTAGTGGCACGACATGATGATGATGATGATGTTGATATCACACCTGACAATACGGATTCCCGTTTCATTTGGTACCTGTGAACTCTAACAGCACACAACCCACACTATGACTCAGCCGCCAGCTCAACACCATGCTGACAGATTGGATTCATAGCCTCATGCGGTCTCTTCTGCGCCCACAGTGTCCTTTTGACGAAAGAGCTTAGAGCATGGGCTTTAAACATTTGTTTAGTAATAATTGTCAGTAATAAAAATTAACGGTATTGTGCAAAATTATTGGTGAAGATCATTTTTGGTTCTGATTTCTAGTTTCTTTGTTTAAATGCATATCAACCTACCCATTTTGGCGCCTGTTTCTTGCTATAACATAAGTAGGAGCAACAAATTCAAGAAAATTTTTCTATGGTTTAAATGGTCATGTAAACACAGCTGGCGATATGGACTGTTTCTTGAAGATTTGGATTAAACTTTGCAAATTTATAGGTTGTTCTTCAAACTGAAGATGTAAAATAATAACATAACCTTATTGTTTAAGGTGAATAGTTTAAGTGACTTGTTTAAGAACATCAACCTGTACGATATTGTGTCCTTCTTGAGAGAGACATGGTTGTTTCAAAGAATATGATGAATTGAAATCATTTAATCGTGTGCAAGCAAATAAGATCTTATTTTTCTAAAATTTTATCCTAAAAGTACTGTTAAGACATTTTTGGTTTAACATATGAAAAAATAAAACAGAATTTGGCATTAAATAATCTATAACGGTTGAAATGCCATAAAAGCCAACCAACCAACCTCATTGTTTAGTTAGAAAATAACATTCTATACAAAAGCAAAAAAATATTTAAATCAATAAATTTCTTAAATTTTACTCATTTAAGTTAAAAACTATTTCTCTACAAATTATGTAAAATTTTCTAAAAGAAATATTAACGTCATAAAATGATATAAAAAATTTGGGGTAAATCTGTTTTGCATAATTTGTATTTATCTTTTATCGTAATATTTTTTATTGATAGCTAAGGCTGTAACATAGACATCATTTTAAACAATGAAATAAGTAGAAATGATATTTGACAGTTGTAAGTCTCACTCAGTTTATGATTCAAGCCTTGACTTTTTACGGGCGTAGTGGCTGACGTGCAGGACTCCGACATTGTAATAAGCGAGTTCGCGCTCCAGTTGGTCAATTACTTTCACTTTTGGACTAATACACTTAAGAAAGGTATGAACCTCTTATCCACCCTAGCCATGGGTTAAATAGCATCACTCTAGTTCTTCTCCAATTGTGGCTTGGGATTAAATAACACACGAAGGCTGGCATGCTATCAAACAAATAAACCAAACCAAACCTAACCAAACCAAATCAAACCAAACCTTGACTTCTAATTAAATTGTCTGTTTCATGGACTGAACATTGCAAATTTATCAAAGAATATAATAAACAATTTGCCCATTGCAAATGTTTTTAAAGCAGAATATCATCGAAAATCCATTTATGACCTCTAAATAGCCCTAAGTTGAAAAGAATTTTATATTTATGAGACTTTTGAGACATAAAAGCGAAAAAAAATTTTTTAAATTACATCTACTCTTTGAGTCATGAATAATTTTCGTTTTTGTAAAAGATATGATTTATCCATGAATGATCTAACAAGGAAATATTTTAATCAGTAGTATATTCGCCATTATTTTCAATTACCTCTTGCCAATTATTAGGTATTCTGTTGATTCTTCTCAAGTATAATTCAGTTGGTTTCGGGTTTAAGAAGTCTTCCACAACCTTTTTCACTTGATCTTCTTGAGAAAGGTTTTTGTTATTCAGAGCATTTTGAAGAGAACGAAAACGATGGAAATTAAGGTCTACTAAATATGGGAGATATGGTAGAACAGACCAGCTTAAATCCAATATTTCACCCAGCGTGATTCTTGCTTAATGTAGCCTGGAATTATCAAGAGGAAGCACCTGTAATTATATTCTTGAAAAACGGGTCATTTAAAGAAGACATGTTGCTATGGATATGCGATCTTCCTGGTTCTCATTAAGAATATAAAAAAGACAAATGTCCAGCTTGCTCACTTAACCTATCATTTCAAGTGGCAGTGGATTGTGAATTGGGATGTATTAAGATCAAGTACTAATTCTCGAGTACTTCTGCATGGATTGCATTCCACCAATTTGCTTAAAGTATCTTGATCGAGGTGAACTTCGAAAACCAGTTTCGGACTTAGTTTGGTTTAGTTTCTTCGTTTAATGGCTTAGCAACCTTCGCGGGTTATTTAATGTCAAAGGTATCCCTGTCAAAGAACTGCATTGATACTATTTAACCTATGGGAGCGTTCAATACCTTTCCCAAGAGTATTAGTCCAAAAATGAACATAATAGCATGACTGAGTTGGAATTCGTTTAATTCGTTGTCCAGTACTTCATTCATTACGTAACGAAGACTCCCTACGAGTTCTGGACTTGGTGGTCCGTAAGGGCACCTTGACCATAATAACTGAATTTTTTTAGCTGTTTCTGTAGTGTTTTTGTTATTCTTAACTCCTACAACATTATATATCGAATATTCCCCCATTTTAGGGGCGTGATATCATAGATTAGATTATGAGCACTCTTTCGCTATTGAAATAAGAATGACCGATGAAGATACTTTTTAATCAGATAATTTCCAGTTGTGTTAGAAGTTGCTTTTCAAAACACACAGTTTGACTTGTATTTTCGCTTTTAACAATGGAACTATACATGTCAAGGACCGGTTAAATATTTATACTAGAAATCAGCTTTGCAGGAAATATACTAAAAATTTGAAGAAAATTTTGATTATAGATGTTTTCCAAATAGAATTAAATGAAGTCATTTTGAAAATATAACATGTGAGTCCTTGTTTTAGAATATATATAGGAGTCGTATGTTCTAATACGGTGTTTATATTATATTTTCAGTTATACAGAAAATATTTCATTGTTTCCCACCCCCAATCGGTATTTTGCTGGGAATTACCGTAAAATCTGGTTATAAAAGTAAAATTTTATTGTCATAAAAATGTATGACTGAATGTGTCTCTAAAGTCAGAACATTTCGGAAACTATAGGGCTACTTTGTCTTAAATTAGCATATTCTTGGGGTATTTTGTCTTAGATTAGAATACACTCGGGCTATAGAGCCTATTTTAAATTACAAATTTTACCATTATTTTTTTGATAAAACTGTTAACATCATAAACAGGGGGTGTCATCGTGGTGTAATGGTTAAAGTGATGGACTGCGGAATCGTAGTAAACGAGTTCGAACTCCATTCACGCTATTAAGTTCACTTCCGGACGAATACCCTAGGGAAAGGTATGAACCCCCTTATTCTCCCAACTATAATAGTTTAATAGTACCACTACGTTTCTTCTAGAAGGATAGCTTTAGCATTAAATAACCTTTAAAGGTTTATATGCAAAGAAACCAAATCAAACATCGTGACTTTTCAACAACAACAAAAATGTTAGAAAGAGAAAAAAAAAGAAATCGGTCTTTGCCCCCAAATTCAAGATGAAGTACATGCATATGTCCTATTATATTAAGTATCTTCTTAAATAGCCAAAGTCTACTAAAAGCCCACTGCGGTAAATGAAAGTCAAGGAAGTTTTGCATTGTCTGTTTAAGGCTGAAATAGAAAAGCTTTTCTTAAGAAGCGAAATGACAAGTCTCCTTCTTTGATAAATCAGCTCGTTAAGCACTGCGATAAATAAAACAAAAATGGTACTGTAATTTTTTTATTTTCTATATTTGAAAATAGTTATCATTATATGACTATTGTAGGGCACTACTAAAGAAGCAAAGAGTAATTCATAAGAGATGTTCTCTGATGGACTCCTACAAAAGGACATGCCAGTGTTGGCCGACCAGCAAGGATTGATATCAGCTCTTTGTGGACACTGGACACAGTCAAGAGGACCTGCGTGGAGCAATGGACGAATAGCAAGGCAACCTCGTGCTATCAGCACGACTTGATGATTATTTTGACAATTACAAAAGTACATATATATATATATATATATATATATATATATATTATTACGAAGGGGTTATTTATATACTCAGTCACTCATTTTAGTTAGTTTGATATAAGGCTACAGTTGGGAGGCGCGCCTAGTGTAATGGTTACCGTCATTGGAATTAGAATCGGTGAGCCGAGTTCAATCCTGGACGAGACTGTTTGCGTTTTTCTTCACGCTAATGCTCTTGGAAAAGCCATCAATACATCCCATCTCTTCCTGGGGTAATTATTAGGGTAGTCTGGGTTCTTTAGCCTTGGTAAATCAATCAGTCTAGAAAGAAAACTCTGAATTTAAACACCTGTGCTCTACTTAAAATTAACATTGTGTTCCATCTTGTAGTGGAGAGGCTTGATAAATACACATAGTAGTGAAGCATTCAGTGAGGTTCGAATTCACTACATTTATGAATTATTCTACTTGTAAATTGTAGTTTGACAGTCGTAGCCTTTATGTATTTACTAAGTTTATTTCCGTCTGGTAATACTGGCCCATTTGCCGATTGGGTAGTGTTCAACAATGGCCCGGGAGACCAGGGTTCAATCACAGGTCAAGTCATACCAAAGACTAAAAAAAGAAAATAGTACTTGATACCTTCTTGCTTAAAAGTCAGCATTATAAGGTACGTATCAAGGGTAAAGTGGAGCAATACAGGGAAAGGAGTTAAACCCTCCCCGACACTTCGCTGTAGTAACTATCGAAAAAGGAGCCTTCGGGTTGCACTCGACAGCGGTCACCAACTTTACTTTTGAGGGAATGGTTTGGTTTGCTTTCTTTGTTTAATGACATATCAACTTTTAAAGGTTATTTAATGCCAAAGACATCCTTGTAGAAGAACAGTAGTGGTACTATTTAACCCATAGCTGGGAGGGGTAAGGGGCTTCATACCTTTCCCAAGGGTATTAGTCGAAAAGTGAACGTAATAGCACGACTAGAGTTCGAATTCGCTTACAATGAAGCCACAGTCCAGCAAATTAGTCATTAAGCCATGGGGAATACCCAGGGACGATTGAAGATGAGAAAATACGTTCGATAAATCATTTCCATCAGTAAGTAAGTATATGTAATCTACAAACAAATATTTGAAATTCTAGCTTGCAGGTAAACTTGAAAGCCGGCTGCTAGCAACGGTAACATAACTATTCCTTTACTAAACAAGGGACACAACTCAGTATATCAGTTGAATCTAACAAATAAGTAAAGTTGGCCGACCTTAGTCAAGGGAGACCTGGAGGCTCCCCTTTCAATAGCTACTACACTAAGGTGTAGGGAAGGGCTCTACTCTTTCCCCAGATTACTCCGCTTTACCCTTGATCCTTACCTTATAATGCTGTGTGTTAAGCAAGGAGGCATCAAGTACCATTTTTTGAGTCTTTGGTATGACTCGACCTGGGATTGGACCCCAGTCTCCCGGACCATTAGCGAACGAGCTTCTTATTAGGCCAATGGCGCAGTTGAATCTAACAGATAGATTACCGTAATTAATTTGCATTGAACTTTTTCCTTTAAACATCGACCGTAAAAAAGAGCTGAAATAAGAAAAAATGCATTATGGATTCATATTATTGTAAAAACCTAAAATAGCCCGTGAATAAGAATATTCTGACATTATTGATTGATTTAAACGGCATGTCAACCAGTCGATGATTATCTTATGCCGAGGGAATTGCGTCTATATTTACATTTTGTTTAGTTGTTCCTTAAGTTTTTTTTATTGTTTTTTTTTTTTGTTTTGTTTTTTGCACACTGTTACTTGATACCAAGTATTCCAATCTAATACAAATAATTTTCACAGAGTCGTATGGCTTCAATCATTCCTATCTAATACAAATAATAATATGGTTTCAAAGGTTGGTTTGGTTTCTTTGTTTAATGGCACATCAATGTTCTTCTATACTAAAGCCATTCTTGCTGAAGGATAGTAGTGATACTATCAAACCCATAGCTGAAGAGATAAGGGAGTTCAAACTTTTACCAAGGGTATTTGCCTGAGAGTGAAAGTAATAGAGCGAATAGGGTTCGAACTCACTTACTCTGATGTCATAGTACAGAACGGTATATATTGCGTCACGGGGTCTCCTCAATATGGTTTCAAGTAATTATCTCTATTTAATCATACTCATTTGTTTGCACACACTAAAAGGATTTTAAATAACTAATAATAATATTTGCATAACGATTTTTTGTACACTGTCTTATCGAATAGGAATGATTTTTAAGCAGATTTATTTAATTCAATAATTGATGGAACCCTAACAGGTACTACCATTTATTTTCTTTGTTTGGTTTTTATGGTATATCAACCTTTGCAGGTTATTTATTGCCAAATCCATTTTTATACAAATAAACAACTCTATTTCAAACAATACATTTTAGCATGAGTACACAATTTAATTGTCACAAACATTTCTATTTAAAGCTATTCAGTTTAGTTAAACAGTTCTAATTCAATCAATTCCCTCTAATAAGTAGAGATTTTATTTACACCCAGCTAAATGTCAAAATAGTAACTATTTCAAAAAATTCAGTTTAACGCAAGTACAGTCTCAATGAGAAAAACGGTTCCATTTCAAGCAATTCAGTTTAGCATACAAAAACAGTTCTATTTCAAACAGTCCAGTTTAGCATAAGTACGCAGTTTACATGTGAAAAACAGTTCTATTTCAAGTAATTCAGTTTAGCATAAGTACGCAGTTTAGTTCTATTTAACCCATAGATTGGACCCTATCAAGTGCTACCACTTTGGGTCAGAGTGGACCTGGGAATGATGGCAATGAAGAGGTACTCCGCATCTCCCAAAGTTCCATCATTACTGGAGCCTCACCATCAGATTGTTTAGTGTCATATCCAGGACACTCGTTAGTAGGGTCTTACCGTGTTAAAATGGACTTGGGAGTAATGACAATGAAGGTGTACTTTAAACTCCACAGAGCTTCCATCAGATACAGTTTAGCACAATACCTAGGGGTACAGTCAGCGTCGCCAGGGTGGCTTTAGCGTTGAATAAAAAAGGGGACAAAATTAATGCAGTGGCAAAATTTAAATTTTTTTTTACCTACATTTAGATTTTAAAAAATTTGCTAAATTTTATAAATATACGCGTTTCCCGCTTAAAATTTTCTCATACAAATCATTACGTGTTTTAAAAAGTGTAAAGAACTTTTCAAGTACATATATTCATTTTGCATACTTATTGGACTCAGGAAAGGTTTTAACCCAAACTTA
Organism: Sepioteuthis lessoniana; assembly: GCA_963585895.1. Taxonomy (NCBI): domain Eukaryota; kingdom Metazoa; phylum Mollusca; class Cephalopoda; order Myopsida; family Loliginidae; genus Sepioteuthis; species Sepioteuthis lessoniana. The sequence goes on from OY757909.1 coordinate 74,945,590, forward strand.
TTTTTTCATTATTATAAGTGGCCAAAAAGATGGTTGTATCCCCTTTAAAACACACGGCGAGGTAGTCCCTGTTTAGGGTCCTATCACTGGTGGCCCAGGCGGCTGGGGCTGTAGAATATACTGACTGAACCTCTGCAGAGGGGTAAGATTTCCTGAACGTGTGTCCTGGATATGACTCTTAACAATCTGATGTTGAGGTTATAATAATTCACGTGTTTTGGAGAATGTGGAGCACTCCTTTATCGCCATCGGTCCCGGGTCTATTCTGGCTGGGAGTGGTAGCACCTATGGGTCAAATAGAACTAAACAGTGTGCTTAAGCTAAAGTGAACTGTTTGAAAAAGAACTGTTTTTACATTCAACTGTGTGTAAACTGTACTTATGCTAATCTGAATCGTTTGAAATAGAAATGCTATGCGTAAAAAATTGATTTGGCATAAAATAACCTACAATATGCCATAAAAAATTGATTTGGCATAAAATAACCTACAATATGCCATAAAACCAAACCAAACCAAAATCCTATCAATGACTCAAATAGAACTGTTTAAATTTTTTTTCATATTCGACTGCGCAAAAAAGAATTTTTTTTAAGAAACCACTACACAAAAACGTCAATATAGACGTACAATGAACGGGATTCCCTAACATCTAGGCATGAACTAGACCTACACGTGTTGACATGAAGTTTAAATCAAACAATGTACAAATATCTTTCTCCAATCTCTCCTTTTTCTTATGGCACAAAGAAAATTAATGGTATGTCCCTCATGGCATTGTGGCTAAAGTGCAGACCTACGGCCTCGAAGAAAGCAAGTTCGAACTTCAGTCGCGCTATTACGTTCACTTTCGGTATAAATCCCTTGGGAAAGATATGTTCCCCCTTATCGCTCTTGATGCTGTTTTTCTACTAGGATGGCTTGATATGCAATTAAACAAAGAAATCCAAAGAAAATTGTATTTTGTCCAAGTTTTTCCGTCATGTATAGTTTTTTTTTGTCAAAAGTGACACGCCCTGTTGGCTGGTGGGCCGGGGCTGTAGAATACGCCGACTGCACCTCCGCAGGGGGTAAGACACCAATAATGTGTCTGTTAGCCGTAGGTGGCGACCCCTAAGGCTTGAGGACGGGATCCTGCTAGTTAAGCTCTCCGTAAACCTGCAACTGAGTGGTAACATGACCTGCACGCATTCCACTTTAGCCCTTATTGGGTAAGACTGGCGGTCGGAGAGGCCCGATTCTATCAATCTGCCAGTCATTTTAACCCCTATTAGCTTATATGATAGTCCTGACCGTATTATTTAAATTGCTCTTGAAGCAAACCCTTTTTTATCTTAAAGGTACGAGAAGGTGATGGCTGAGATTCAATTGCGTTGAGATAGCAATATATGAAACCATCTAAACTGTGTACAAACAAATGATTAATATTGAATAGAATTATTAGTATTGGATAACAATATTGAAATCATTTAACTGTGTGCAAACAAATGAACTATGGCTCGTTTAAAAATAATGTTATCTACAAACTATTCGCTTACAAATCACACACACACACACACACATACACACACACACACATATATATATATATATATATATATATATATATATATATATATATATATAATAGAAATATGTGTAAAGTTCGATAAATCAAACACTTTCCACATATTTCTATCATACTATCATGTCAGATTCACTACATATCTATCTTTTCAACATATATATTTACATATATATATAATTGATAGCAATGTAACCCAAGTAGAAGGAGAGATTTATTGAGAAGCAAAGTCGACACTGTAGCGTTTCGGTTCTAATGAACCATCATTAGGCCTATGAGGGATGATATTAGAACCGAAACGCGATAGTGTTGACTTGACTTCTCAATAAATCTCTCCTTTTACTTGGATTACCTTGTTATCAATTTTTCTTTATATATTGTCGGATATATTTACTTCCATTATTTACTTCCATATATATATATATATATATATATATATATATATATATATATATAAGCAGGATGTACCATCGAATGATTCACAAGGGTTGATATGCTACTAAATACAACCAAACTAAATTAAAAGTGCACTGATGGACCCAAAATGTTTAAATAAAATTTTTTCTTGATCGAATATTAAAATTCAACAAACTCATATTTGATATTTATCTAACTTCCCACGGGGTAGAATTTGTCACCAGGTCGTTTAAACGTAGGGAGCCATGCACCAATCGAGACTCATACTCGACTGTCACAAAAAAATGCTTAATTTCGTCAACATATTCATGTGTTTGACTGCTAAATATAATCGTATTTAAGTGCCTCGGATGTAAGATTTCATCATATTTTTATGTTCGTGTAGGCCGAGGCGGGCCGATGCTACTTTGAACGAAAATTATTCAGATCCTTATATATATTTGTTGATGCAGTGCAGTGTCGTTCGACTGTAAACCTCGTTATTACTAATCAGTTCATTCGGCCTTGTGCCATATCGGAGCAAAAAGCTTAGCAAATTACTATATTGGGCAGTTCGGGTGGTGTAATGGTTAGTAAGCTAGTCGCGCAAAGTGATGGCCAGAGGTGAAATTTGGCCGAAACGTAGTGAAAGAAGTAACAACACAAAAACTACCAAGATGAGGACAAAAAGTCCGCAATAAATAAAAATTAATTCTCAGATTAAGAAGCCTCATCTCAAAATAATTCCAACTTCAGAAGTGAGTTTGATTCTCATTGGGTGCCTTTTACATATGGCCTTGTGCCACGTCTAACCAAAAAGCTAAGTAAATTCCCACTGTAAACCTCGTTATTACGAGTCAGCTCATTCGGTCTTTTGCCACATTTGAGCAACAAGTTAAGTAAATTGCTATATTGAGCGGTTCGAATGTTGTAATAATTAGCGAGCTAGACTAGCAAACCATCACAAGTGAATTTGAATCTAACAGGGTGCCCCATTCATATGGCCTTGTACCACATCTAAGCAAAACGCTAAGTAAATTACTAAATTGAGCAGCTTGGTTGGTGTAATGCTAGACTAGCAAACCTTCACAAGTGACTTTGAATCCAACTGGGTGCCCCATTCTGAGCAAAAAGCTTTGTAAATTACAACAGTAGACCCCGTAACAAGCAATATGATTTTTTTTAAATAATGCTTTAACAATACTGAATATTTATAGCATTTTCGTTCATTCTCTTTGTTTTTTACTTTGTCGTATTGTGTATCCCGAAAAAAAAAAGCTTCTTATTTGCAATGTATGTTTTGACAGAAACAATTTATTATTTAAACAATGTATAATGACAAAAGTTCTCGTACAAAAAAAATCAAGCTAATAGAGCGAGAGAGAGAGAGAGAGAGAGAGAGAGAGAGAGAGAGATGAAAAAAATAGACAGCGAGAGAGAGTGTGTCACCTGTGTAATGGGAAAGGTGAAACGTAAGTGGATAGCCATATATTCTATTCCCACGCCGTCTAGTAGCCATTAGCGTAACTGGATTCTACCCATTGGGCGGTGGTCAGTCACGGAAGACGTTTTTTAGGTACAGAGAGATGTTTTTTCTTTTATTCTATTTAGAATTTCAAAAAGGAGTGTGTGTATGTGTGCTTGTTAGTTAGGTGGGTGGGTATTCACGCTGCTGATAATTTTATTCAACCATATTAGTAAAAGTTACATGAGATAGGCTATTGACTTGAATTTGAATCCGACATATTTCTTTGAACATTGCATTATACATCGCATTAAGTATGCAATTAGCTAGATATAAAACCTACCATATTTCTAAGAACATAACAAAATACAACCGAGTTCATCAGCAAATTTTCGAAATGTCCCAAGCCATTTTGAGAGTTATAAGCGATATTAGAACTTAAGGTTTGTTTTTCTTACAGAATTGATTGATTTTTAACCGCATATCAAATCGTCAAGGGCTATTTTATGACAGGTTAGAAAATCGCGTTCATGGTACATTTATACTCACATTATTGGCGGGGTAGTTGTTTCTTGAGAGTTTTTGTTTGGTTTGTTTGGTTCTATGGCATATCAACCTTTGTAGATTATTTAACGCCAAATCCATTTTTATGTAAATAATCTGTTCTATTGAAAACAATTCAGTTTAGCATAAGTACACAGTTTAATTGACAAAAACATTTCCATTTCTAACTATTCAAGCAGTTATATGTAATAATTCAGTTAAGTGTAAATACAGTTTTAATGTCGAAAAACAGATCTATTTGAAATAATTCAGTTAAGCATAAGCACACAGTTTAAGTGTAAGTACGGTTTAATTGTCAAAAACGTTTCTATTTCAAGCTATTCAGTTTACTCAATTCATTTTAGCATAAGTATGCTGTTAGTTCTATTTAACCCATAGATAGGGCCCTATCAGGTGCTACCACTCCGGGCCAGAGTGGACCTGGGAGCGATGGTAATGAAGGGGTACTCCGCATTCCCCAAAGCTCCAGCACTGCTGGAACCTCACCATCAGATTGTTTAGTGTCATATCCAGGACACTCGTTAAGGGGTGGTCTTACCCCTCTGCAGAGTGTATTCTACTGCCCCAGCTGACTGGGCAAAGAGTTTTTGTACGCGGTTATATATCACGTTATGTATTTAATACAATGGTAGGCCAGTCGGCTAGGACTGCAGAATATACCGGCTACATCACCTTAGAGAGGTAAGACTCGCCTAGCGAGTGTCCTGGATATAACACTAAACAATCTGATGCTGAGGCTACAGTAATGCTGGAGCTTTAGGGAATGTGGAACACCCCTTTGTTGCTATTGTTCCCAGGTCCACTCTGCCCCGGAGTGGTAACACCTGATAGGGTCCTATCGATGGGTCAAATAGAACTAAACAATGTACTTATGCTAATCTGAATTGTTTGAAATAGAACTGTTTTACTTTTAACCGTGTAAACAAAAACTATCCTTATGCTAATCTGAATTGTTTGAAATAGAACTGTTTTACTTTTAACCGTGTAAACAAAAACTATCCTTATGCTAATCTGAATTGTTTGAAATAGAACTGTTTTTACTTTTAACCGTGTAAACAAAAACTATCCTTATGCTAATCTGAATTGTTTGAAATAGAACTCTTTATATGTATAAAAATGGATTTGGTAAAAATAACCCACAATGGTCGATATACCATAAAACAAAAACCAAACCAAATCCTACATACTTGATATATATGTATAAAAATAGTTTTGACATTAAATAATCCACAATGGTTGATATGTCATAAAGCCAAACCAAACAAAACAAAACTAATACAAATAACTTGCACTGTAAATATTCCTATCTAATACTAATAATTCAATAGTTTTAAGTAATCATTTTTATTTAATAAGTTTTATGGTTTCAAGTAACTAATGATAATCCTTAGTAATTAATGATAGCTTCAAGGAACGATTCCAGTCTAATCTAAATAATTCATAGTTATGTGGCATCAAGTATTCCTATCGAATACGAATAGTTTTTAAACAGATATATTTAATTGATGGATGGAATTCTAACACCTCCGAGCCAGAGAGGACCTGAGAGTAATGGGGCACTCCTCACTCCCCAGATTTTTTCTTAAAATTAGTCGATAATCTCAAAACCAAAAATGGATTGTTGGCAATGAAGAGATTAACGTTTTCAAGAAAAATAAATGTGAAAGGCCCGGATGAAAGGTTTTATACTGACAAGGCGCTCACAGAGTAATGGTTACCGTCGGTGGTGACCTGAGTCCAAATCCCGGACTTCGTGGTTTGCGTTTCACATAGCTCTAATACCCTTGGGAAAGGTATATATCCAATTATGTGCAAATAGTAGCACTGACTGGGCTCTTTAACCTTTGTATGGCAACCGGTTTAAGAGAAGGAAAACTTCGATTTCAAACCTGTTAAATTCTGCTTCAGAATTGACTTTGTGTTGCATCCTGTTCATATGGTAGGGTTGGGTAAATGGATATATAGACTACGCAAGGTAGCAATTCACTGAAATCATTCTGCAAGCTTAAAAGGAAAACTATCTGGTCACAAGGAATTTATGGGATTAAAAAGAGGTATAGTTTCCTCTAAAATCCATATCAGTGGCCTCACTAGCCTGACCAGTACAGTTATTACATCATGCAAAATAGTGATATCCTTCCTACTTTATTAACTTGCCAAGAAATTTTAAAATGTATCATATGTTTCCATACATATCTGATTTTGTACACCCCTGGTGAACTGAATGTTATAAAAAAAATCTGTGAGTAAAAAAATACAATAAAATGAGTATCTTAATATGTTCGTCATTAGATTGAAATAATAAAATAATCCTCTTTATTAAATATACCTTGATACCTTTCCATCAACAATCCTCTTCTGTGTTACTTACAACCGGAATACTAAATTCTTCTGTTTTCATAGATATGCAGAAATGTTTGGAAGTTCTTTCAAACTCGACTTTCTCGAAAATTAACCTGGTAATAAAAACTTTATGATTCATGAAGAGAATTTTTTCGCAACAAAAAGTTATTAACAGACGACTAATCATTACATACGAGTTGATGAATATTTTTCGAAACTTAAGAGTTAAAATTTAGAAGTTTAAAAAATGTGTTCCGCGTGAACTTACCAAAAAAGAACGTTGATCAACTGTTTAGAAATATATCTCTCGCTTCTTGTTCGATAAAAGAAACTTATTTTTGGACAGGATAGTCACTAACAATCAAAATGAACGCCCCACTAACTGTATTACGTAGAGTGTAAGACTTGTTCACAAAAAAAGGCATGTCCTGGTATATGACTCTAAACTGCATCTGATGGTGAAGTCACAAGAATTTGCCATCAAATATTTTCATAAGGCCCTTTCGAGTTAAACTGGATATTCCATCATAAAAAGTTTATATGATGCAATATCCGATTTTGATTTGAAGAATTCCTCGAATAATTTATTGATACATGATATGACTTTAAACTGCATCTGATGGTAGTTCTAGAGAACTGGGGAGTGCAGATTAGCCCTTCATTGCTGTTACTCCCATTTTCAAAATTGAACCGTAATGGTAGAATGTGTCAGGGTCAAATAAATCTGTTTAAAAATTATTATTATTCAATAGGGCAGTTTGCAACCCCCCCCAAAAAAAAAAAACAACGACTCTTATGAAACAACAAAACAAAAAAGTAAATATGACAATACAATAAACATGATTCCTTAACCTTTTGTCATAAAATGACCCTAAATGGGTTGAAACACCGTTTAAATTAAATAACATTCGCCTACGTTAAAAATGTTATCCAAAGGTCAAAGGTTTTTTTATCAAGTGATATATGATGGCTATTTTAAGCTACATTCAAAGATACCATTCATTGTGTTTAGTCCGGTCTGTTTTTTAAGATGTGCTTGAATACTTCACAAGTTGTACACAATAATAGCACCTGTTCAAAAGCCGGTGGACTTTACTTGTCACAGCTAATCGTGGGTGCCTGATGTTTAGTATAGTATATAATGTTGTATGTGCACCTAACTACTTTACACGCTAACACACACATACCTAGAGGAGGTGGGGATAATTCCTCAGCTTTAAATGATTTTAATGTACTGTGCCAAGTGTCAACGGTGAGCTGAGAGCTGATTTATTTTTTCTTTTCATCTTGACGTTTGTATTCTTGTAAGAATTGATCGCAAATGTAAGAATAATCCTGACAGGGTCTCTTATATCTGCAATAATGTGGTTCTTCCTAACCGTCAAGCAAAAATCATTTTGTGAAGAAGACATATCGCGATTACTTTGTAGTCAAACTAGGGGATCGGGATAAGTTATTCGCTCCCCACCTTTGCTGCAAAACATGTGTGGAGAACTTGAAGGATAGGAGAAATGGTAAAAGGAAGAGTATGTCATTTGCCATTCTAATGGTCTGGAGGAAAGGAAAAGATCACATTACGGACTGCTATTTCTGCATGATAAATCTAAAAGGAATATTTTGCAAGAACAAGCACCATGTCCAATACTCCGAGGTTCCTTCTGCCATAAGACCAATCTCTGATGGTTTGCACCTTCCTGTTCCTAAGCCAGATGGTAATATGGAATATAGCTCTGATTCCAAATATAGTGAGATGACTGCTAGGATGAGAAGTTTTTCGACATGTGATATATTCTCCACGCCTTGCATCTTCGGACTACATCATATACAACCCTCATTAGCCAGCTAATGGTTCCAGCGATTCAATTTATCAATACATTCTTCGTAGAATTCCTCGAATCAAAATCGGATATTGCATCTTATAAATTTTTATGATGGAATTTAGCTTGAAAGTAACGTAAGAAAATATTTTGATGGCAAATTCTTGTGAATATAAATGAATAGTTAATTTCGTAGAAGTTTCCAATGGCTCGCACTTTGTCTCAATATTCTTAGGTTCAGATTCAGACGGCTATGATGATAATTTATTAGTAAATTTACAAGGTGTCTCAAAATAGATGCAATCCATCAATGTGAAAATGATTAATTACCGAGACAAGAACAATGGCAGTCATTTAGAAGACGTCCTGTAAAAAATGCATCCTTTAAGGTAGGGACATCAAATCAACATTTTTTAGATTTTTATTTTATCAGCTTTCAGGACATACAATCTTATTTTAGTTTCTAGTCTCATTAATAAATCATTGTTATATTAATGGGTTGCGTCTATTTTGAAACAGTTTTGAATTGTGATGGTACAATGTTACGGTCTTTCGAAATCGGAAGAAAGTTTTTGGTTGATGCTTTTGGATTCTTTGTTTAATAGCATATCAACTTTCGTGGGTTATTTAAATACCAAAGCCAACTTTGGGATCTCGTAATGCATAATCTTGGCAGATTATGAATAGAAATGATGCCGATGTATCTCATAGAAAGACTCCAGAGACAACATTATAGAAATCAGTGTCACCATCTGGTGAGTGAATCATCGCCTTCGTGTCTTTATAGAGCATTATTATAACGGTAACAGTTTCTTTAGGAAAACCATGTGCTGCAAATATTTGCTTCATTTTTCCTGTTTATTGAATCAAAGCCTTAAAGAAATCTATAAACAAGAGTGTACCCTCAAGATTTTTAACGTACTCCTTCGATGATTGGACGAATAATCAGATTCTGAAAAGTTATGGATCGATTTTTCCGAAAACTGTGTGCAAACAAATGTATTGTGTTGAATAGAATTATTCATTTACAAATATCTACATACGTTTAAATGTGTGCAAATAGATGTTTGTGTTACAGAGGCATACTTGAAACCATTTAATTTTGTGCAAACAAATGATTGGTTTGGTTTCTTTGTTTAATGGCATATCAACCTTTGTAGGCTATTTAATGCCAAAGCTATTCTCCGAGAAGAACAGTAGTGGTACTATTTAACCCATAAGGGTATTTGCCCGAAAGTGAACGTAATTGCGCGACTGGAGTTCGAATTCGTTTACTACGATTCCGCAGTCCATCGCTTTAACCATTACACCACGAGGACACCCCCAAACAAATGATTAATAGTTAATAAAATTATTTGTATCAGAAAGAAATACTAGAAACCACGTAACTAGAATCAATGGCAATGAAGGGGTTTTCCATAAAAAAACAAACCGAAACCGAAACCGAAGGAACATGTCATTAAATTTCCTTTTCTTCGATACTTCAAGAGGTATTTTGTCAAGACTCTTAGAATATTCGAAAGTTTATATTTTTCACATTTTGCTATAAAAACATATTAAAATTTTGCTATAAAATATATTGTATTTTGCTATTAAAAATATTGAATATGTGACGAATTTTTCAACCTAATTCAGAAAGAAAACTTCCTTTGAAAAAAGAATTGAGTTATTTTTGTTCTTCATGACAAACACTAGATCTCTTGAAAAATTAACGGTGAAATCATTTGCATCACAGGTTTTCATTTCAGATGAACAGACTCTCTACTAAACCTAGATAAATATATATTAGAGAATACAGACTAATACAATCTAATACAAATTCTCTACTAAACCGAGATATATATATATATTAGAGAATACAGATTAATACAATCTAATACAAACTCTCTACTAAACCGAGATAAATATATATTAGAGAATACAGACTAATACAATCTAATACAGACTTTCTACTAAACCAAGATAAATATATATCATTTCATGCATTCACTAGTGAAAAATTAGCTACACGAAAATAAAAGTAATTAACATGCTTTTGAAAACTGCCTTTTATGAAATTTTCAGTCCATGTATATATAAAGTAAAATTGGCGACCTTAGTTGAGGGTGACGAAAAGGCTCCCTTTTCAATAGCTACTACACCTAGGTGTAGGAGAGGGCGCTACTCTATTCCCATGATTGCTCTACTTCACCATTGATCCTCACCCTATGCTGAGTGCTAAGCTAGGCGGCATCAAGTACCATTTTTTGAGTCTTTTGTATGACTCGACCTGGGAATGAAACCCGGTCTCCTGGACCATTGGCGAACACTATTCTCATTAGTCTAATGGCCCAGTATATCTATATATCTATCTATCTCAGTCTATTCGCTCCCAGTTCCACTCTGGTCCCGAGTGGTAGCACTTGATAGGGTCCTATCTATGGATCAAATAGAACTAAACAGTTTTCTCATGCTAAACTGAATTGCTCGAAATAGTACTGTTTTTGCATTTAACTGTGTGTAAACAAAAAAAAAAAAAAAACTGTACTAATGCAAAATTGAAGTGTTTGAAATAGAACTTTTTGACATTTAAACTACGTACTTATGCGAAACTGAATTGTTTGAAAAGAATTGTTTTTACATTTAACTGTGTGTAAACAGAAAACTTCACTGAAAAATGTAGCTGGGTTTTCGACCGTTGAGGCATGCGGTTGAGTTTTTCGGACCTCGATCGGCGGAGATGAATTGAGATCTTAAACATCACAAGATACTTGGAACAATTTAACTGTGAGGAAACAAATGATTAATCTTAAATAGAAATATTAGAATTGATTAGCAATGTTTGAGACTCTTTGTGAGTGATACATAATAATACTTGGAACAATTTAACTGTGAACAAATAAAACTATTTGTTAGATAGCAATATTTGAAACTTATTTGAGAGCAAATAATTGATTAATATTAAATATAACTATTCGTGTTTGAATATTTGCAACCATTTAATTGTGAGCAAACAATAGTAATATTTGCATGCAAACAATAAGATTTGATTTGTTTTGGTTTGGTTTTATTTTTTGGCATATCGACCATCATGGGTTATTCAATATCAAATCCTTTTTATACGAATATATTAAATATACATGAATTCTAAAAACATTTTCTAGATAACATTTTTAATCAAGCTAGAGCTCATTTTTTCAAAGAGTTAAATGGTTTCATATATTTCTATCAAATACGAATAATTCTATTTACTATTAATCATTTGTTTGCACAGAGGTTTATGTTTTCAAAAATTGCTAATTATCACTAATAATTCAAACATCAGTCGTTTGTTTATACATAGTTAAATGATCAAACAATTCTATTTCAAACAATTCAACGGGCCAATATTCAAACGGACCAATAAAAATGATTATTGCCAATAAACTATCGACTTACAAATCATATGTGTAACCACTTAACTGAATGCTAACAAATGAACTCTGGCTCGTTTAAAAATGTTATCTACAAACTATGCGCTTACAAAATATATATAATACGTTTGAAAAAGATTTGGCATTAAATAACCTACAATGATTGATATGCCATAAAACCAAACAAAACAAATCCTATATATTTAATATATCTGTATAAAGAGGATTTGGAATCAAATAACCAACAATGGTTGATATGGCATAAAACCAAACCAAACCAAATTCTATATATTCAATATATATGTATGAAGAGGATATGGCATTAAATAACCTACAATGGTTCTTACATCCTAAAACCAAACCAAACTAAATATCACCTTTTGAGGAAATAAAAGTTTCTATTTGCAATGACCGATGGAAGTGCAGAGAATATGCTGACTGTGACCTCGATAGAGAAGTATCAATCCACAAAAAGAGATTTCCTGGGTATGAAACTAAACTGTATATGGTTGTGTAGCTTTTGTTCTGGAGCTCAGGGGATGGCTGAGTATTCCTTCATTACCATTGTTTTAAAGCTCACTCTGACTCGGAGTGGAGGTACCAGTTAGAATCCCATCCATGGGTAAAATAGATCGGTTTAAGAAGTATTCATATTCAATCAGACTGGGTGCAAAAAAAAAACTCCAAAAGTCTAAGACAACTACCAGAAATGTAAATGTGAACGTTATTCTCTAACCTGTGAGCATAAAATAAGCCTTGATGGGTCGACATACCGTTAAAATCAATCAATCAATGTAGAAATGCGAACTCCAGTTGAACAGGAAAAGGAAAATACTTTTTGGTAAAAAAAAAAAAACGAATAAAAGACTTCACCAATAAATATCCTAGAATAAGATTTGATTTGTACGGAGATTGTCTGCTTAGGAGTTGGTATCGAGGATTTTTGAAGCGCACAGAAATATGACGAGTACCTTAAAAAAAAGTTAAAGACGTTTTCTTTTTTCAAATTTTTTTTCCGTGGGGAAAAATTCTTTGTTCAGCAGCTTTGAAATAAAGAACAGGAAGGAAGGAGAATAGTGGACGTTTACCGTCGTAAGAAATAGACCCGGCAACCCATATTCAAATCCTGTACGAGACTGTTTGCATTTCACATAGCGCTAATACTCTGGGCAAAAGTTTGAATCCAAATATTCTCCCTTCGGTTAAAGGTAAATAGTAGAATAGACAAGGCTCTTTAAAATTGGTTTGGCAATCAATCTAGGAGAAAGAAAACTCTAAATCCAAACCTGTCAAACTCCGCTTAAAAAGTGACCTTGCGGAAAAGTTAGTTAAATACATACCTATTATAATTTTTTATAAACATTGTTGTAAGTTATAAATTATGAAAATCTTAAAATCCTACGCACACGGGAAATTGCTTGTCAAAATAACCGTCTTTTGAGGAAGGAGAGAGAAAGATAGACAGACAGACAGAGAAGGAAAAGAGAATGCATGTAATTGAAGAAAAAGAGAGATGCACAAGAGAGAGAGAGTGAGAGAGAGTACAACTACTACTACAATTTGTTTTCTTGCGTTTGGACCCTGAATACAGGATATCATTTTGATTACCTTCTGATAATTTTTGGCGTACACAGATGGCTGACAAACGCTGGTCAACATTTTAGGAAGTTTGGTCCATTTTTTGATCTGGGAATTTTTAATCATAATTTTTTTTTTTTTTTTTTTTTTTTTTTTGCTTATGTGCTTCAGTTTACCAATTCTATAATTTTGATTGGGTGATAATGCATATTGCCAGACTTAAATAACAATTTGATTGGCTGGATGTGATTTGCGGCTGCCCGAAAAGTAACAATATGATGAATCCTCTAATGAAATTAAATAGTAGCTCGAAAAAAAAAAAAGGTTTGGAGTGACTGGATTGACTCTTTTTTGTGGGACCGGTCAAAAACTAATAAAAATAATGAGTTTGAAAATAGGGGACCAGTTGCTAGTTGCAGGTGCTGGGAAGTTACTCTGAAGTTGATGGTTAGTTGGTAGAAGTTGGAGTTTTGAATTTCAGCCATGAAAAAAAAAAGACTTTGAAAACCAATTGCTCGGAGAACGTTCCGAAGTGGGAAATTTATGGCAAGTTTTAAGATTCCTGAACTGAGTTTTTTCAAAACAATTGCAATTCTTTTTAAAGTTATTATTGGTCTATGGTTAGGGCATCAGGATGAAATTTAAAGTTTCTTTTTTTCTAAAGACTGCCCATATTGATTTCTGGAATCTTACAAAAGAAGCAACCCCAAAATTGCAGCATCCGGGGTAATTATATTTGTATTCATTTTCTCCTGATTGAATAAGCTCTCTGTTATACATTATAAAAAAGGTTGTTGTTGTTGATGATTGATTGATTGACTTTAAGGGCATTTCAACCTGTCATGGGTTATTTCTTTCATAAGTGTTGGGGAATCACGTTCATATTTACATTTTTTTGGTGTAGTTCTTTTTTAAGAGTTTTGCTTTCTTGCATACGGTTCTACCAAATGCGAATAATTCTTAAACAGATATACTTTGGGTATAAAAGGGACCCTAATAGGAATTATGACTCCAAGTAAGTGTGGATTTGGGGGTAAACCTGCATAGGTTGATTAAGGAGTTCAGTTCTCCAGAAAGTTACAGATGATGTCATGATATTTATTCTACTTCCCATCGAGTCAGATTTGACCACAATAGATATCTTGGTTTGTTCGTGAAGGCACTACACATATGGCGTGTCTTAGGATGGAAGAATCCTGCAAAGCAAGTTTCTTTTCTGTTTAAGCACTGGTTTAAATTCAGAGTTTTCCTACTTATGGCCAGTTAAAGAACCCAGTATACCCTACTACTTATTTGTAGCAGGAAGGAGAATAATTGGCCTTTCCCAAAGGTATTAGTGTTATGTGAATACAAACAACTACACTCAGGATTCGAACTTGAGTCGCTGAATCCACTACCTTCGATTATAACCGTGGTGTAGTCGTTATCGTCGTAGGAAATGGACACGGTGACACGAGTTCAAATCCTGGACGAGACTGATTGCATTTCACATAGCACTAATACCCTTGGGAAAGGTATGAATCCAATTATTCTCCCTCCAGATATGGGTAAATAGTAGGACAGACTAGGTTCTTCAGCCTTGGTTAGGCAACTAGTCTAGGAGAAGGAAAACTCTGAATTCAAACCTGTTAAACTCCGCTTAAAAATTGACCTTGTGTCATATCCTGCCCGAGCGGAGGGGTTGGTAAATAGTACCTTCGATTATAACCGCTATGCTACGAGCGTCTCCAAAATGCTACAGGGTTAAACAACCGAAATATTGTTTGGTTTGGTTTGGTTTGGATTAGATTGGGTTTTATAGCATATGAACCTTTGTATGTTATTTAATGCCAAATCCTCTTTATACATATTAAATATATATGATTTGTAAACTAATAGTTTGTATGTAACATTTTAAATAAGCCAGAGCTCATTTGCTTGCACGCAGTTAAATGGTTTAAAGTATTCTATCTTTATACTAATAGTTTTATTTGCATAAAATTAAATGGTTCGTTGGTTGGTTGGGTTTTATTGCATATCAATCTCGAAATATTGTGATTATAACAACAAAGATCGGGAGACTAGATTAAATTTATTAAGTTTATAATAATCATAAATCCTCATCTAAAAAATTCAAAACATTTTGTTTTTACTAATGCCTTATGCGCTTGGGGGGAAAAAAGGAAAAACTAAAACAAATCAAAACTCTTCATCCAGATGGTCAGACTTATAAAATTATACAACGGCATGTGGTAAATATAGAAACAACGTGTGAATGGGCCACAAAATAAAAGAAAAAAATGGATAGTTGAGATTTTGACACTGATTCAAAATTCCTCAGGCCAAATTTACCATAGAATTATTAGCAAGAGAGAAAAAATGTTCTTCATTAACAGGTCCTGGCCCGATTCTTCAAAAAAAAGACAACCGGAAGCAGAAAGGGGGAAAATATCTAGCTAATAAAACAAAGACGCGTGCGCACACACACACTACACACACACACACACACACTTGTATTTATTTTGTATATATATATATATATATATATATATATATATATATATATATACACTGAAAAAATTTATATGTAAAGAAAGAGAGCGAGAGAGAGAGAAAGAGTGAGAAAGATAAGCGTGAATATACTCATGGGTATAAAGTGTGACTATACTTTTCTATGGATATAAAGTGTGCATATGCAAATGAAAATACATTCATTCAGTGTGCACAGATAGGTATATGCACATGTGTATATAGATATAATACTATGCACATATACATGTGCATATGTATATATATGTGTGTGGGGGGGAACTGAAAATAAATCCGACTGATTGAAAATATATAGAGATGAAAATATGTAGAGATGAAAAAAAAAAGGTTTTTAGAGGATGATTTTATTTGAAGAAATATTTGCCAACGTAAGTCACTAAATCAAACAAAAGAGATGAGAAACTTTAACAAATTTCACTTCCACATGTAGTGATCTGTTTCGAACAGACAGACAGAGATAAAAAGAACACTAACATTAATAAAGACGGGTAGATATACGATGGAAATTTACTAAGTTTTTAGCTTAGATGTGGCACAAGGCCATATGAAAGTGGCTCCCAACGAGATTCGAACTCACTCGTGTAGGTTTGCTAGCCGAGCTTGCTAACCATTACACCACCAGAGGCGCCCTGGGTAGATATACGATGGAATGTCGGTAATAGATAAATACGAATGAACATTACCATATAGAGATAAATAGATGAATACATAAATAAATATACTACAATGAGTATGACATAGCTATGATTATATATATATATATATATATATATATATATATAATTGGAACCCTAGTTAAATCACATTAATTCGAAACAGAGCTCTACCAGCGGAAGTTGAAATTTTAAAACTTTCTCATCTCTTTCGTTTCGACTTAATGGCCTGATGAAGGTCAAAAAACCAAAACGTTTAACGATGACAAATATTTCTAAAAATAAAATCCTTCTCTGAAGACCTTGCGTTTTACATCTCTATACATTTGCATATATATATAGATATATATATATATATATATATATATATATATATATATATATATATAATCAAATGGATAACTAAGAAATATGTACGTCATTAGATATGTGCGTTTATATATATCTATATAAATCGATAGATTGAGTGAGGTATCAACATTATCATCATGTCACGCTATCAGCACGAATCTTCCTGACCCTCTCTCGCCACCCGTCTTGATCGTCCATCGCTCCCGGGAGGTCTTCAAAGCTATATCCTGTATCGGCACAGAACTGTTGTATATAGGTTTTCGCTGGTTGTCCTGCCTTTGCTAGTCCATGTGAAGAGGTAAACAGGAGTATATCGCTGATGAGTTCGTCCTTACTTCTCCAGCAGTCTCCTGCATGTCTGGTTCGTCTTTGATAGTTTTCGTGATAGGTGGTAGGTGGCCATACAACTGCTGTTTTGTGGGGTGTCGCTTCCAGGACTTGTTCAATATTGCTCTCAGTATTCTTGTGTAATTGCCGTCAAGCTTTTTCGCCATACGTTTAGTTAGCGTCCATATAAGTGCATCCATATAGCAGTATCGGCACGACTGCTACTTGGAAAAAACTGAGTTTTATTTTATCGGTCAGGTCTGACTTCCATATGACTGATAATCTATCGATAGCTGTCCATGACTTTGCTAGTCGCATATTGATGTCTTTCTCGGTTGATGAGACACTGCTTCCGAGGTAGGTAAACTTGTCCACTAGTTTCAAAGGCCCAACCTTTAGTGTGGAGATGTCGCCTGTTTGATTAAAGCACATGTATTCCGTCTTTTTTGCGTTGACATCGAGGCCTATGCCACCAGCTGCTCGTTGCAGGCTATATAGCAGGGATTCAGCTTGGGTGGGTGTATTTACCATGTACGCTATGTCAACGGCGTAGTCCACGTCCGTAATTATTTGTGCGGGGTATCTTCTGCTTCTATCCTTTGCCAGCTTTAAACCGTTTTCTTTCATTAAATCTATAGACGTTCTAAACACGTAGTCTAAGCAGATGATAAACAGGTATTAGGCTAATGTGTCTCCTTGTAGTAACCCTGCTACAATGTCGAAGAAGTATGTGTCTCCATCTGGAGAGCGGACTTTTACTTTCGTGTTTTTTATGTAGTATCATTATGGCTGCAATGGTTTCTTTGGGTAGGCGGTAGGCGAGAAGTATTTGCTTCATCTTCCATCTGTGTATGGAATCAAAGGCCTTGGAGAAGTCGACAAATAATACTATCGCCTCAAGGTTTTTGGTGCATACACATTCTAGAATTCGACGGATAATCAAAATTTGTGATGTCGTGGATCGATTTCTCCGAAAGCCATTTTGGTTCTTCCGAAAGATAGATATAATAATGAAAAAGTTTGGAAACATTGTTTATTATGGTATTTGTGTTTTTTTTCTATTTATTTTGTATATGTATATATACATATGCGAAATAAAAAAAACAATATATATATATATATAGTGAATATTCTATAAAGAAAATTCCGCAAGGTTTTTCAATGTTAGTATTATTCGTGTATATATATATATATATATATATACGAAATAAGTCGAAAGAAAGAAATACCAAAATTGAAAATACTTGCGATTTCGTTCTTTATAAAACCTCAACTTTTCTCTCGTTGGGTCTTTATATATATATATATATATATATAATTTGAAGAAAACTCAACTACGGTTAAAGTGCTATTATAAATTTATTTCGACGAAAAATATTATCTTCGCCTCTTTAGATCACATACACGTTTATTCAGGGAATGAGATCAGTCAATATGCTTTACAGTATATATATATATAGTATTGTAACAGTGTTAGTCGCACACAAGCATCCATGTTATTAGATATATATATAAACTAATATACATTTACTAATTATATATATATATATATATATACTTCCACCTGGGCATTTCCTTTATATATATATATATATATATAAAGGAAATGCCCGGGCAGAAAAAGAAAGGGAGTATAGCAATAAAGATATTAAAGATCTAGAAAAATTTGTCCACCATTCGTCGACTCACCCTAAGGTCAACAGGTTTGGGTTCATCGTAGTAGCTGGAATTTTATTATAATTTAAGCCTGTAAACTAAATAGTTATTTGTTTTAACTTTCTTATTCCCATGTGTTAGGTCCTGAGGTTATTTGGCCAACTAACCCCACTGAGATTTTGGCATTCTTAGGTACTATTACGTTTATCTTATTTATATCTCATGGTGGAGGTGATGGAGGTTCCAGTCACCCTTTCTAGTAATGGCCAAAGACGGCCGAAAGAAGCTAACAATTCTAAATGCGAATTTTATTCCAACGCTATAAATTCCTCCATTAAACCAGTCAATTCTCTACATAAAGCTTCTGGCAATGCTATTCTATCAATTACTGAAATATATTTGCTTTCATGTCTCTATCCTTTAATAATCTTAAATTAACTGATTTCATACATATCCATATCACAGTCATCTAGTCATTAGAACCACCCTCGATAGTCCTCAATCAAGTTAATTTAAATGTTTATGTCTACATTTGAATATTAACTCGCTACGTCTATTGAATTATCGTCTAGGGTCCTTAAAATTATACTAATTTTCTCTTCAATGCATTGGTTGTATCTACTGTTGAAGCTATTTTTCTGTCGAAGATTGCCTATTTTCCACTTCATCTGAGGGGGTGGGTAAGCCACTGTTCTTTAAGGTTCCAAAATTATTTTGACAGGGCCGTTTGGTTCATAAGTCATGGATTGGAGAAAGAATGTCTGTGATTTTACAGTCTCTGTTTCCAATTCCCAGCTGAAATTCCTGTGTATATTCTCTCACCATCAGTATTATGTTCCATGCAGGAAATGCATGCTTAGTATATTACATTTCCCGAGTTAAATCGTCCGTTCAAGGGGCATTAATCTTTTTTTCGACTATTACAGGGCACTCTATCTGTCCCTTCATTATTCCTATTTGATTCGTCTAATAGTCTCCTATTGTGGTTATTTAAGATTTTGTACATACCGGCTCATTGGTCTAGTGGATAGAGTGTTCGCCAATGGCCCGGAAGACCTGAGTTCAATCCCTGGTAGCGTCATACCAAAGACTTTAAAATGGTACTTGATACCTCCTTGCTTAACACTCCGCAATATAAGGTATGTATCAAGAGTAAAGTGGAGCAATCCAGGAAAAGGAGTAACCCCCTCCCCTACATCTCGGTGTAGTAGCTATTGAAAAGGGACCATTTTGGTCGTCCACGACAACGGTCGCCAACTTTACTTTTTACTTACATATTGTTAGTACAAAAGAAACTGATTTTGATGGTGTTTCTATAAAAAAATTTTTACTTAATTGATTGTCCTTATTGAAGTGCCTATTTAGAAGATTTAGGAAGTATTTTTCTGTGTTAATGTTGGTAAGTTTACAGAATCGAGAATTAAACCAAATTACTTTTCTATTTGTTATTGTTATTTGTTATTGTTATTTGTTAATTTGTTATTTGTTATTGTTATTTGTTATTGTCTCTTCTATTAGAATAATTATTATTGGTACCACCTACGTTGATGTGCCTGCGGTTTCTACTACTTCTATTTCTGCTAGTGGAAATGTTTATTTCTTAGCGTTGGTGTTCGCTGTGTTGATGTACTCCAATCTACTTCAGAATTCATTAATTTTGAGGGCTTCATTATAAGTTGTTTTTTGTTTTTTTCATTTTCTTCGAATATTTTTTCGCATGACGATAGCCTATTTACTCTCTGGTTTACGGCAATAGGTATCGGTTTCAGTATCAATCTGGGGTGGCTAGAGTTAACATTTATGCAGGTTGAAGTGAAATTGATTTTACTAATTGGTTTGAAAGTGCCGTTCTCTAAATTACGTGTAACGTCAAAAAAATTAACTACTTTCAAGTTCGAGGCTATTTCAATTCTTAGTCCGAAAATTTATCATGTACTTTCGAAGTTTCGGGGACGTTACTGCTCGGGATAAAGATGATTCCGTCATCACGGTAGGGTCCCATCTGCTCCAAGTTAACAATACGACCTAATGTTTCCAAAATATATATGCCGATTAAGTCAGCTATCAGGGCCGAGTTGTAAGCACCCATGGGTACGTCGAAGTTATCCACGTAGATTTTTATCCAAATTCTACGGCTATCAGTTAGAATAGATTTCCTGTTAGCTAGAATGATTTCTATTTCTTCGTTCGTGATATCTGTATATTCTCTAGCGTGGTTCAGACTCTTAAATAACAATTCCCTTGAAATGGATAGGTAAAACTCTGATATCGAATTGGATGGACGTAATACTCTTTTCATTTCTAATGTCTATAAACCAATCAAATGTCTATAGAGTTTTTCCATGACTTATATTTAGACCTGCTGAATATCCTAGACGTTATTTTCTGTATTAAATATTTAGATACTAAGCCTAGTTCGGTCTTGGTGGGGATTAATGAGCCGGGTTTGTTTCCTATCCAGGAAGTTCTGCTTTTGGTCCTTAAGTAAGATGTATGCGCATTTTTCGTTTAGTTCCCTAACTTATCTTTAATCTGCAGTTTACTAGCGAATTTTGTGGTGTCACAATTAATTAGAGTGGATATGTTTCTATGGTCAACATTAAAGGAGTCAGTAATCTTATTATTTAGAATTCGTTCGAATTCAGATGGAGTAGGTAGAGTGTTCGCCAATCGTCCGAAAGACCGGGGTTCAATCCCAGGTGGCATAATTCCAAAGACTTTAAAAATGGTACTTGATACCTCCTTGCTTAACACTCAGCAATATAAGGTAAGTATAAGGGGTAAAGTGGAGCAATCCTGAGAAAGGAGTAGCACCCTCCCCTACACCTCGGTGTAGTAGCTATTGAAAAGGGAGCCTTCTGGTCGCCCTCGACTACTGTCACCAACTTTACTTTTGCTTAATTAATGGCACTTTAACCGTCGTTGAGTTTTATTATTGTTACTTTATATACGCTCTGTATGCAAGTCTTCTTATATACATCCTGAAAGGCATATATAATAATAGCCATTCATACACTCCTGTAGATTTATTTAAAATCCTTCATATATCCTATATACGAATATTCCACACCCATTGTCTTTGGGCGCCGACTGGATATTACACGCATATATATATATATATATATATATATAAATGAGGGGATACATTATTACACGTATCAAAGTGCGTGTATAGTGGATTCCATCGTTTTATATGCATTAATATATGCATAAACATATGCATGAAAGAGAGGTAAAACGGAAAGATCTGTAATTGTATAAACATTCGGCGACTGTTAAACGCTGCCAACAAAAACACAGATGAATAAAAAAAAAGTTTCCAAGTATATAAAATATTGAAAATAAACAGATTTATAAATATACACATAATTACACATATGCCTACATTACAAGCACACACACACACACACACACACACACATATATATATATATATATATAAACATATATATATATATATATATATATATATATATATATATATATATATGTAATGTACAAAATGTGATTGTTGCACTACTTGAACTTTTAAAAAGATCCTTGGAGATAAACCTTGATGGGAATCAAACATGGATGCTGTGTGCTGTTTTTTTTTTTTAACAAATCCTTGAAGCTGCATCTTACAAGACAGCAATTGTTAGGCCATTTACTTCCCATCTCATAGACCATCCACGTAAGACGAGCAAGACACACTGGGTACTGTTGATGAAGTAACGACCGACTCAAAAGTGACTTTTACTCCTGCACAAGATCATACCAGTTTTGGTCGGCCTGCAAAAACTTACCTTCATCAACTCCGTGCACACATGAATGCTGTCTAAAAGCTAAAAGACTTTCCATGGGCGATGCCTGGTAGGGATGGATGTCGACTGAGAATCAAGGGAATCCGTTCTCTCGGCACACCTTGATGAAGACGGCAGTTAGTTGACGCTATCTTTCCGAAGAATTATGTATATCATCTTAAAAGAAAGATTCTGGTTTTGGTTTAGAGAAATTTCTGAGCAGTATTTTCTATAACATCTATCAGCATTTAGCCTCTTTAACGTTGATAGACATAAGTATTGTTTATTCATATATGAATAATATCATTAAAAAGAAAAATAAACATGCGACGGGTTTTATTCGGTTACATGGTATAAGTATCAAGAAACGATTCCTGATCACCTAATTCCACCGGGAATTATGCAAGAAATTGAAATTTGAATATACAGTAAAATGGAATATGCACAAACCGGAATCTGTCCGACAAAATGACACCCATAAAATTCACTAGTACAGATCACGTAATCCCGGCCAGAAAACCAGACAGGGAAGAAAAAGAACTTCCCATTTGGTAAATTTTGCCGTTCCCACGGACAAGAAAATGAGAAGATAGATGAGTGCTTAACCCTTTTTTTTAAATTATTTTTATGACTTTATCAACACTTGCAACAAAACAATAAGTGTTGTAGTGAGTGAAACTCGTGTTAATTTGAAACGAAAAAATTATGAGAAACGGTATGTTGAGGACCTTTCACCTAGGTAGTCGTAATGTATGAAGCTTTTTTACTTAGATGTAGCACAAGGCCAGATGAATGGGTCATTCAATGATACTCTAACTCACTCGTAACGGTTTGCTAACCATTTCACCACTCGAGATGCCCTTTTTTTACCTTTGTGGTCTCCGTAATATCAGTACTGCTTTTCTAATAAAGACACTTCCATAGACATATTAACATTTTTAAATCACCTGTGGGAGATTCCATGAATGTGTGGGGAGGGATGGTGGTTACATGGAGACGTATTCTCCCATAAGGGTGTTAACATTTTTAATCATCCTACAGTGAATGCAACTGAATATAAAAAAGATTTTTTCCTCTTAAATTCTAATTATTTTGATATATTATTGGCTGTCCTGGATTTAGCTACACTATGTCCATTCTTCATTAACAGTGACTATCTCGTTCAAAAATTAGCTTCTTGTGTCGAACAAGAAACGAGACATGTACTTAAAAAGTTGATTGGTTGGATTTTATAGCGTATTAACCCTTGTAGGTTCTTTAATGCCAAATCCTCTTTATACAAATGAATATATGTTATTTGTAAAACAAATAGTTTGTATGTTGTACTAATAATTCACATTGATTATCTCCCTTGTAAACCGAGGTATAAAAGCTCTTTGTAACATCTGTCAGACAGACAAGTCAAGTGTAATAAAGCTTATCTATAAGTCTAATCACTGGTTCTGAATTTACTACATAGGTAATATTTTAAACGGGACAGAGCTCTTTTGCTTGCACCGTTAGAATGTTTGAAGTATTGCAATCGAACATTAATAATTCTATCAACACTATTCCTTCATTTTCACGCAGTTAAACGGTTCCAAGTATAATACCAATAATTCAATTTTTGCACACACTTAAATAGTTTCGAGTATTCTCATCTAACTAACACCAAAAGTTTTATTTGCATACAGTTTACTGATTTCAAGTATAGTTGTATAATGCCAATGAATAACTTTAATAACAGTCATTTGTTTGCACACAGTTAAATGCTTAAACAGTTCTATTTGATCCATAGACTGGACCCTAAAAAGTACTACTACTATGTCAGTGTGAACCTGAGAGTAATGACAATGAAGGAGTACTCCACAGTCCCGAAAGCTCCAGGACTGAAGCCTCACCATCAACAAGCAATAAATAGATGAGTAAATTTTAAAGAAAAGTAAAGTTGGCGATTTTAGTCGAGGGTGACCCGAAGGCTCCCTTTTCAATAGCTACTACACCGAGGTGTAGTAGTTGAGAGACATGCTGTTCCTCTTTGCTTCTAATGTACCTCTTGCAGAGTTTAATAGTTTTCATTGGGTCATTATCTTGCATGAGTACAAATCCTTGACCCACAAATGTTTTCCAGATGGGATCGCGTGATACTGAAGTATGCTGTGATAGCCGGTCTGATTCAATCTGCCCTTCACCTGGTGGAAATTCCCGATTTTACATGTGGCAAAAGACCCCCACAACTTAACAGAGCCTATTCGATGCTTTATTGTTGGTGTGATACAGTAAGTGGCAGCTCTTTCACCAACTCCTCGCCGCACATAGACCCTCCTGTTTAACTGAAAGATTTTGAATTTTGATTCCCCAGTCCAAAGGACTTTATTCCGCAACTATATTGTTAAATGTTTGTTTGCGTTGGCCCACAGGAGTCTTTTGAAATTGTTTTGCTTTCTGAACAGTAGTTTCTTGACAGCAATTCTGCCATGTAGGCCAGTTACATAGTCTTCTCCTCACAGTGGACGTTGAAACATCTTTTTCTCGACCTTGGTTCAGTTGTGCAGTGATGCTTATAGCAAACAGCCTTTTGTCACGCAAGATGGCGACTGTGATGAAATTGTTCTCTGCTCTTTCTGTCGCTTTTGGTCTACCAGCCACATTTTTGGTCTTGTTTTATCCCGTATTCTAATGTCTCCTAATAGTATAATCCGATGTAATTCTGGATTTAAAAAAATCTTTGAATATCCTTTTTTCAAAGTAATGATTTCTTATCTTTGTTGTCGTGTAAATTCACGTGTTTTTGGACATTTTGTTGAGAAAAAAAAAAGGTTTGACCTAGAAAAATGTTGCAAAATTTAGATTTTAATTTAAACAAAATAAGGATAAGAGATTTCACTACGGGGGTCAGTACTAAAGAATAAAATGCTATCAAATCAATTTTTCAAAAGATATCCGATTCTTCTAAGGTCAAAGTTACCGAGGAAGACTTTTATTTAGTATGATAAATAAAAAAAAACATTGTAGTGCTAGGAGAGGGCGCTAATCCATTCCCTGGATTGATCCACTTTACCCTTGATCATTACTTTGTAGTGTAAGGTGGCACCAAGTAGGATTTTTTTTTTAGTCTTTGGTATGACTCGAGCTGGGATTGAACCTCGGTCTCCTGGACCATAGGTGAACACTCTACTCATAAGGCCAATGGCTGCCACAAACTTCAAAGAAGAATTTTAAAATTTCTCGAATATTTGTTTATCCTGTCGGTTGTGTGAGGGAGGGCAAAGAATATGCTGACTTCAGAGTTGTAAGACCCACAAAAAGGGGTGTCCTAGTTTTAATATTAAATTACATTGGATGGTGAGGCTCCGGTTCTGGAAATCTGGGGAGTGTAGGGAACCTCTTTCTTGCTATTACTTACAAATCCACAGTGATCCAGAGTAGTTGTACGTTCTAGAGACCGGGTCCAATCTATGGGTCAAATAGATATATCAAATAATTACTTGTATTCGCTTGGACCGTGGACAAAAAAAAAAACTCTACAGAAACAACTACGCAAAAATGTGAATATGATTTGACGAGGAACACGATTTCCTAACAC
Organism: Sepioteuthis lessoniana; assembly: GCA_963585895.1. Taxonomy (NCBI): domain Eukaryota; kingdom Metazoa; phylum Mollusca; class Cephalopoda; order Myopsida; family Loliginidae; genus Sepioteuthis; species Sepioteuthis lessoniana. The sequence continues at coordinate 74,971,570 of OY757909.1, forward strand.
CTAGGCTTGAAATAACCCTAGACGAGATGAAATACCGTTAAAATCAGTCAATTAATAAATCAAATATTCTAAAAATACCAGAAATTTTTTGCGTCAATTTTATGTTTATCTCACTTATATTTCTGTGAAATGTAATATGGTTTTCCGTTATAAACTTTATTGGAAAACATATTTTCAACTTTGGTGGTAGTGACTTCTTGATCAATGAGATCCAAACACTGCAATACCGATGGAAATTTAGTTGAAATTCAAGTGATAATATGTTGAAAAATAAACCTCTCTTAGTTACATTTCATAAGAGAATCTTGGTCAGTGTATGAACTTGTTCAGCCATAGATACTCCCATAAGGCTGTTAACATCTTTTATCACTATATATATATATATTTATATATATATATATATATATATATATATATATATATATATAATCTTCTCCCTTGTTTTTTATTTCGTTAAGCATCAATCAGTGATGTAACAACTTCACATAACATCTATTCTAAGTCCTGACGATGGTATATTAAAACTGAAACGTTATAATGTCGACTTTCTTTCATATTAAATTCTTCATTTTGCATTACTTTGTTCTCAATTTTTCTGCACACACACACACACACACACACACACACTCATACACAAGCATATATATATATATATATATATATATATATATATATATAAGTTTATGGAGACTCTTATGGTGTAATAATTACCGTCGTAGGAAATGGACACAGTGCCGCGATTTTTAATCCTGGAGGAGGCAGTTTGCATTTCATATAGAAGTAATACCCTTAGGAAAGCTAAGAATCCAAAGATTTTCTCTCCAGTGATGAATAAATTGTATTTTGGTATGGCAAACGATCTAGAAGAAGGAAATCAATGAATTCAAACCAATAAACCACGCTTAAAAATGCCCTTTTGCCGTTAAAATCAATGAATCAATTCTACTTGTAACCAAAAAACTTTTTTAAAAAGATCAATGAAATTAAACTGTGTGCTTATGGTAAACTGAATTATTTGAAATAGAACTGTTTTTTGACATTGAATCTTTATTTACACTAAACTGAATTGTTTAACATAGAACTGTTTTGACATTTAACTGGGTAAACAAAATCTGTACTTGTACTAAACTGAATTCGCTGAATTAGAACTGCTTGACTCAACTGAATAGTTAGAAATAGAAATGTTTTTCACAATTAGACTGTACTTACATTTAAACTTCGTGCTATGCTAAACTGAATTGTTTGAAATTAAACTGTTTTCGACATTGAAACTGTACTTACTCTAAACTGAATTGTTATATATAA
>OY757909.1:74975374-74980374 GCA_963585895.1 Sepioteuthis lessoniana
GTGGATATGATTGACTAATCATCTTACAAAAATATTGTTTTCTCTGAGAACATTACGTTTGTCTTCTGAAAAGTTTCAACTTTCCCAACTGCATCGGAAATCAATCTCACTGACCAACATTGATGGCACTTCCTCCAATACTTGTGGCGACGTGGGGCCGAATGCAGTTGATGCAATAAAGAAGGTCGTGTAAAATATCTATGTGCAAAATGCAGCCGACGGGCTACCCTTCGTGTTTTCTGCGTAGCCCGCCAAATTTCACTGGAAAAATAACATTTATTCAAATCATATTTGTCTCGTTTCGACCCTGTACCATAGCTTAAAAGGGTTCAACAAAACCCCATATTTAACAGTGATTCAATACGATGTTTAGGGAATTGTGTAAACTTTCGCTGAAAGCGACGTTTTCAGAACTTTAAAATAATGGCGTATTTTCTTAACTTTTTTCTTTAATTTTTTTTTTTTCGTATCTTCAAAGGAATACATTCAAAAACTATTTTACTGCTTTGATGTACATTTTTATCATGTATTTTTATTATGTATTTTTATCATGTATTTTTAGCAACGTTACCTTTCGATTTAAAGATGATTAATGAAATTATTTAGATGTCAGATATGCACCTGTAATATAAAGAAAATAGTTTTAATAAAATTTTGATTCACGGATAATGAAAATTTTTATTCCTTTTTCATCCATACACGGATTATATTCTTATTGAATACCTAGATTATTCAAGTATTCATTTTTATTTATTTATTCTGTCATATATCACGGCAGCTGCATGTGTTAATCACAGTGATAGTATCATATCAAATAAGAAAAGATCTTTTTACGAAAAAGTAAAAGAAACAACTGTTCCCTATTTTAAGTCGGATGCTTACGCGTCTTGTCTTCCGTAAAGAAAATGGTTATGGTAACTTCAATGAAAAATTACCTAGAATTTTTTTTGTGATGTTGATGAGCCATGTCTCTCAAAAAGCTGCTTGTGCCAAATGTTTACGTTTTTACAAACCTCCCCAATTTCCCCTCAATCTATTACTGTCGACCCGTCCTTGCCGTCATTTCTAACTGTTACAATGCCATCTGTCGTCTTCATTTCTTTAAACGTTTCTTCTCAGCAATCCTTGATTTTAAACTTATCGAGGTCCTTCTTTACACGTTTCTTTATCGCTTTATGAATAGGGGTGGAGTGAAAAGAAGGTCGTGATCACGAATTACCGAAAGCAGAAGTTCGTCTGTTTCCAACATGTCACAAGGCTTACAGACAACATGTGGACCCGTAAAGTTGTCGGTTGGTATCTTGAGAAACCGGAAACGACCACTCGGAAGACTGGAAACGACAATGGAATTGATGAAATTGTCAGGCTAACATGGAGAAAGGTGAGATCAAGTGATATGGAAAACGTCAGTCTGTCTGGTTTGGTTTGGCTTCTTTATTTAATAGCATATCTACCTTTGAGGGTTATTTAATGCTAATGCCATCATTGTAGAACAGTGATACTATTTATATTAAACCCATAGCTTTGTGGGGTTCATACTTTTTCAAAGGGTATTAACCCGAAAGTGAACGTAATAGAGCAACTGAAATTTGGACTAGTTTACTATGATGTTGAAGTTCAGTACATTAACCACTACGCCACGGGGATTCTCTCCTTATCTGTTTGGAAAATAAAGAGGAATACATGAAATTAATAAATCTCAAACATATTCGTTCGTTGTACAACAGCTGGTAAGCAGCGAATATGGGATTTTGAATAGTTCCTGACTCGCCATTATAATGTCTATGATAAACGGAATAAGTCATTTTCCTAAAAATGAAGGTTAAGGAACTGCGTTCATTGTATAGTCATATTTATTTTTTTGTATAGATGTTTCTCAAGACGTTTTTTTTTGTTTGCACACAGTTCTATCGAATACGAATAGCTTTTAAACAGATTTATTTGAACCAATAAATGGGGACCAAATAATACTACTAACCCAAATCAGGGTGGACCTGGGAGTAATGGCAATGAACGGGTACTCATCACTCTGTAGATATCCAGGACTAGAGTTTCCCCATCAGAAGGAGGGCATCTTACTCTTTTGTTCAGCATAGACGTCATAGATAGAGTTTAGTTTGGTTTAATTTGGTTTGGTTTTATGGCATATCAACCATTGTAGGTTATTTAATGCCAAAACCTCTTTATACATATATATCAAATATATATGATTAGTTGATATATTTTGTGGATAGATTTTTAAAATGATTCTGGGTTCATTTTTGCACACAGTTAAATTGGTCCAAGTATTATACGTCTGAATATTTTTGAAGAGTGTTGATATGCATTACTTTGGATGTAATTTTTCGGACTGTTATCCTCATCTTTATAGTGCTAAGTTGAACCACAACGTTTTGACCGCTGTATCGTCCGGCCTTCTTCATATAAATAAGGGACACCTGAGGAGGGCCGGGGGATACAGCTGCCGAAACGTAATGTTTTAACTTATCAGAATAAAGGTGAGAAAACAGTCCGAAAATTCTCCAAGTATTGTTATGGATCACTAACAATTCAATTAAACATGAGTCATTTGTTTACACACAAGGAAATGTTCAAACAGTTCTATTTCAAGCAATTCAATTTAGCATAATTCATTTGTTTGCACCCAGTTTAAATATGAAACACTTCTATTTGATCCATTGATAGGACCCTATCAATATTAGCCCTCCGGGTCAGAGTGGATCTGGGAGTAATGGCATTCTCCAAATCTCCAACACTGGAGCCTCACTATCAGATGATTTTATGTTATATCCAAGACACTCATTGAAGGAGTCTAACCCCTCCGCAGAGATGCAGTCGGCGTATTCTACAGTCCCCTCCCAGCCGACTGGGATGACACAGAGATTAATGAATTGCATAACCGGCTCATTTGTCCTAGTGGGTAGAGTGTTCGCCAATGGTCCAGGAAACCTGGGTTCAATCCCAGGTCGTGTCATACCAAAGACTTAAAAAATGGTACTTGATACCTCCTTAACACTCAGCATTATAAGGTACATATCAAGGGTAAAGTGGAGCAATCCTGGGAAAGGAGTAGCGCCCTCCCCTACACTTCGGTGTAGTAGCTATTGAAAAAGGAGCCTTCTGGTCTCCCTCGACTACGGTCATCAATTAATGTCTTTTGTATAATTGTTTCTTAAGAGATTTTTTTTTTTTGCACACAGTTATATGATATGAAATATTCCTATCTAACAGATGTATTTGACCTACTGTCGAAACTCTAAATGGCACTACCACACTGTGTCAGAATGGATCTGGGAGTAATGGTAATAAAGAAATACTCCACATACTCTAGTTCTCCAAAAGTGAAACCTCAACCACAAGAAGCAGTTTAATACCATACCAAGAACAACTATTTTGTAATGGGTCTTAACTCCCAGTAGAGGTTGCACTTAGCATATTCTAAACCTTGCCGGAAAAAGAAATGATTTGAACGGATCTTTTTGCTAGTCTCGCCATGTCTTCAATTCAAGTTTTGGCATAAACGAGTATTTCAGCCAGTACATAGTAATTCTATTTTGTAATTAATAACAAAGTAATATTTAACGCTGAATGCCTTTGCTCTACACAAATAGTTTCTATCACCTTTATTTATTTATTCATTAAAGAAAGTCTTCTCTTGAATAAATAGAAAAATAAATAAAGTTTAATCCTACCATGGTAGCAATGAAAAAGAAACTAATCTATCTTCTACAAACCTTTGTGCATATCTTAGTCGACAACTTTAAATTTATCGAGTGTCTTTTCAATATATGTCAAGAACATCCTATTTTGAAGTGTTTATTAAAGCAGGTAACTTCGGGGATGAGATAAATATACTACCTTCTGGTATGTCAGGTAGCTTATGATGTGTCAAGTACGCCCTCAAAGATAACAGGCGTCCTCGGATGTATCATATGCCTTCAGATATATCCAGTATGTATCCAAGTTGGGTATCTATTATTTGCTGCGTTCAGCATTTAATAAATTTAAAGTATAGCAATAGAAAAATGACTCCTCCCGAAAATATTACTGTAATTAGTCGGGGTGTCCTCGTGGTGTAATGGTTAAAACAATGGACTGCGGAATCGTAGTACGCGAGTTCGTACTCCAGTCGCGCTATTACGTTCACTTTCAGGCAAATACCCTTAGGAAAGGTATGAACCCCCTTATCCTCCCAGCTATGGGTTAAATAGTACCACTACTGCTCTTCTAGGAGAATGGCTTTGGCATTAAATAACCTAAAAAGAGTTGATATGCCATTAAACAAAGAAACCAAATCATTGCTTTGTAATTGGTCGTGTATAATACGCAACCCAAACCTTCGGTTATGAAATTCTGAAAAAAGAAGATCTCGTGTATAATACTGATTGACTTTTGGGAATTTGTAGCAACTAGATTTATACAAAATTTGCTTATTAATTTGATTGATTTTAACAGCATTTCAATTATGCCTAGTTGTTTGGGAATTATTTCATGCCTAGTTGTTTGAGAATTATTTCATGCCTAGTTATTTGAGAATTATTTCATGCCTAGTTGTTTGAGAATTATTTCATGCCTAGTTGTTTGGGAATTATTTCATGCCTAGTTGTTTGGGAATTATTTCATGCCTAGTTGTTTGAGAATTATTTCATGACTAGTTGTTTGAGAATTATTTCATGCCTAGTTGTTTGGGAATTATTTCATGCCTAGTTGTTTGAGAATTATTTCATGCCTAGTTGTTTGAGAATTGCACACATTATACGTTTATATTTACATTTATTTTGTGCAGTGCAGTTAAATTTTGCAAACGGTCAAATGATATCGATTACACCAATCTAATGTAAATAATTTGCAAACTAATCTATTTGACCAATTGATGAGACCCTAATAGGTACTACCATTCCAGGACAGAGTGTGCCTGGAAATAATGGTAGTAAGGTGTAACTCTAAACTCCCCACAACTCCAAAACTGGAGCCTTACCATCAGATGCAGTTTAGAGTCA
>OY757909.1:74982874-75105374 GCA_963585895.1 Sepioteuthis lessoniana
ATTGGGAATCAGGATACAAAATTAGCAAGATTCTGTATGCGATTGCATCTTTTCAGCTATTTTCATTGGGTTGTCTTTTTACTTATTCATTTTTAGGTGTCATCTGACTTTGATTATATAACAAAAAAAAAAAAAAAATTAATGGTTCTGTCGTTTAAAGCTCAGAATATGTTGACTGCATACCTAACAGAGAGGTAAGACCTCCCCAAAAAATGGGAGTGTCTTGTGCATGCTGTTGTATATTACATAAAGATATCAATCACAAAAGTAATACAAATGCATGTATAAATACAGGCGGGCTCTTTCGTTTTGGATACGAACAGGTTTATTAATGTCTGACTTCGGTCCATGGCGACACGAGGAGAGAGACACAATTCTTAAAAGCCTATGCTAACCATACTATGCTGGTCTCACCCCAACGCGCGGCGCATCTTGTAATGTTTAGATCTCAATTCATCTCTGCCGGTCGAGATCCGAAAAACTCAACCGCATGCCTCAACGGTAGAAAACCCAACTGCCGTCTTTAACGGTCGAATACCCAACTTGAATAGTTCAAAGCCTTACCAAACTGAATGGTGAAATATAATTAACGAAAAATGATTCATATAAAGAAATCATTCCTTAATTATATAACAATGGTACTAAAATAAATCTAAAGGTGAGATTCTAGTTATGGAGTTCTGAGGAACGTAGAGTACCTCTTCGTTGCCATTGCTTCCAGGTCCACTCTGACTCGAAGAGGAAGTGCCTATTAGTTTTGGTTTGGTTTGGTTTGGTTTGGTTTGTTTGGTTTTATGGCATATCAACCTTTGTAGGTTATTTAACGCCAAATCCATTTTTATGTAAATAATCTGTTCTATTGAAAACAGTTCAGTTTAGCATAAGTACACAGTTTAATTGTCAGAAACATTTCCATTTCAAACTATTTAAGCAGTTATGTGTAATAATTCAGTTAAGTGTAAATACAGTTTTGATGTCGAAAAACAGTTCTATTTGAAATTATTCAGTTAAGCATAAGCATGCAGTTTAAGGGTAAGTACGGTTTAATTGTCAAAAATGTTTCTATTTCAAGCCATTCAGTTTACTCAATTCATTTTAGCATAAGTATGCTGTTAGTTCTATTTAACCCATAGATAGGGCCCTATCAGGTGCTACCACTCCGGGCCAGAGTGGACCTTGGAGCGATGGCAATGAAGGGGTACTCCGCATTCCCCAAAGCTCCAGCACTGCTGGAACCTCACCATCAGATTGTTTAGTGTCATATCCAGGACACTCGTTGGGGGTGTCTTACCCCTCTGCAGAGAAGCAGTTGGTGTATTCTACAGCCCCAGCCGACTGGGCAAGTGCCTATTAGGGTTCGATCTAAGGATCAAATGGATCTGTGTAAAAACTATAGTTATTCGATAGAACTGTGCGGAAAAAACATAAAACTCTTCAGAAACAACAAGACAAAAATTGTAAATGTGAATATACAATGAACGCCATTCCCAAACCTCCAAGCATAAAATAACCCTAGATTAATTGATATGCAGTTATAATTAATCAGTCAATCAATCAGAATGAGAAAAAACTACATTTGAATTTAAAGTTTACGAAAAATTGTTCACAGAAAATCTTTTTCTCTAAATTTTTAATAGAAAAGTTATGAGCTTAATAGTAAACAGTTACACGCTAAGAGCCTCATATATCAAGAAGATTGTGCCAGATATTAATGATAAAAGAATCAAATAAACGACTACTCATATTATTTTAAAGGAATGATGAGTTAATTTAAAATAACTCGAACCAAAATATAAATGTTGATATTAATTAAACTCTTGCCAAAAAAGATGAAACATTTCACAATAACTTTATGAGATAATATAGATATATACTTTTGTTGCATAAGAGATCGGCGAGATCTACTTTTGAAATGTAGTGTAGCATTCAAATAATGTCTTAAGCCATAAAGTTGATATTCTAAATGAAAAGATACATGAAGTCAGTTCGATGAACATCCGTTGAGCCCAAGGTCAATGATTCATTTGATGCTTTCAGTCAGATAACCAAAACGGTTTCAGAGTTGAAATAAGTTCATCAGTTGGTGAGAAACACCCGTCTTGAGCGGTCGTACGTTCCATCTTATGCTCCAACTTGATGTTAAGGCCAAACGGGTAAGGATTAAGAATCGTTAAAAAATAAAAAGGTGATATGCGCGTATCAAAATGGTGGTCGCGTTCCCAGTCATTGCTCACCCACGATTAAGAATAAAGATGGCAACCTGAAAGAAATAGCAGAGTGGGCGAACCGATAAGAAGTGACCAAACAAGGTACGAAGTGAAAGAACAATGATCTGAAGAGAAGTGAGGAGATGAGAGCTGACAGATCATAGAAGAACAATTAGAGAGTATGTCATATAAAATATAACTAGACTGATCGTTCTGTATTGTATATGTACATATATATATATAGAACGGACAATAATAAAGGCTCGTAGAACAGACGATCGTCGACCAAATTATTACATAATAATTGGTCGGGCTATAATGTTCCCTTTCAGACTCATAATCTTGGGAAAGTAATGAACCTCCTCATCCTCACTGCTATGGGTTAAATAGTATCATTGCCGTTCTTCTAAAAAGACAGCCTTGACATTAAATAACACACAAAGATTGATATCCCGTTAAACAAAAAAAAAACTATTTTCTGTTTCGTGGATTTTCTAGAAACAATTAAGACCGGGGTTCAATCGCAGGTTCGAGTCCTACTAAAGACTTTAAAAAAATGGTACTTGATCCCGCCTTGCTTAACACTCAGCATTATAAGGTACGTGTCAAGAGTAAAGTGGAGCAATCCAGCAGAAAGGAGTAGCGCCCTCCCTTACACCTCGATGTAGTAGCTAATGAAAAGGGAGCCTTTGGGTCGTCCGCGACTACGGCCGCCAACTTTACTATTTACCTTTTACAATGTTTGAAAAAAGCTGCAAGCAAAGTTTTCACCTTTTACCCAACTGGCATCGTATATATATATATATATATATATATATATATATATATAACTTTATCTATTTTGTTGGCTTTTTTTCGCCGCAACAAATTCTATTTATACCGGACCTTACCGATAAGATATAGGAAATGCCATTTAGTGACTGAATTTTTATTTAGTGAGACTGATAGTCATACAAGCGTGATTCCCTTTGCGTGACAGTTACATGAGTAATTTGTGTTCAGAAATAAATAAACAAAGGATCATTATAAGTAGACGGAACTGATGACGAAAACCAGGACGTTAATACCAATTTGAGTGATGAATGAGATTATATAGTGTCACCCATATCACGTCATTGAAAGGAGTGATCAGCTCCATCCTTCAAATAGAACTTTTATAGACTCACACCCTTTGCGGTAAATTTACCTCAAACGTCTCGTTATTTGAGATAGAACTATTTTTCGCGAAATTCAAACCCAGATATTTGAAACTGAGACTGTAGAATACGCTGACATCATCTCTGCAGAGGGATAATACCACACCCACCAAATAAGTGTCCTGGATAAGACATTAAACTATCTGATGCTGAGGATCCCGTCATGGCGCGTTGGGGAATGTGGAATGACCTTTCATCACCATTACAGACCTGGTCCATTCTAACCCGGCATGGTGGTATCTGTTAGTGTTTCCTGTATAAGTGAAAGAGAACTCTTAAATGATCTGAGTGTAAACAAATGACTGATATCAAATCGAATTGTTAGTGTTAGCAATACTTGAAACCACTTAACTGTAAGCAAATAAAATTATTGGTATTAAATTACAATACTTGAAGCCATTTAATTGTGTGCAAAAATTGAAATATTGGTATTACATTGTAATACTTGGAAGCATTTAACAAATGAATTGAACTATTAGTGTTGATAGCAATATTTGAAACCATTTAACTGTGTGCAAAAAATTCCAATACTTGTGTGCAAACAAATTAACTCAAAATCATTAAAAAAAAAAGATTACCTACGAACTATTTACTTACAAATCATTTATGTATAAACATTTAACTGGGCAAACAAATGATTGATGTTAAAATAATTTGGTTGGTTGTTTTATTGTTTGGGTTTTATGGCATATCAACCTTTGTAGGTTATTTAATGTCAAATACATTTTTATATAAATAATCAGTTCTATGTCAAACAGTTTAGTTTAGGGTAAGTAACTTTTCAATGTCAAAAACAGTTCCATTTCAAACAATTCAGTTTAGCATAAGTACACAGTTTCAATATTAAAACAGTTCTATTTCAAGTAATTCAGTTTAGCACAAGTATGTATTTTAGTTTTATTTAATCCATAGATAGGACTCTATCAGGTACTTCCACTCTGTGCCAGAGTGGACCTGGGAGTGATGGCAATGAAGAGGTTCTCCGCATTCTCCAAAGCTCCAGCATTACTGGAACCTCACTATCAGATTGTTTAGTGTGTTATCCAGGACACTTGTTAGTGGGGGTCTTACCCCATGCAGAGAAGCGCTGACTGGGGAAGAATTAATTTGTTAGTGTTAGATAACAATACATGAAATCATTTAAATGTGTGCAAACAAATGAGCCTCTGGCTGGCTTTAGAATGTTATCTACAAACTATTGGCTTACAAATTATATATCTAATATATATGTATAAACAGGATTTGATATTGAATAACCTACCAGGTTTGATATGACATAAAACCCAACCAACCAATCAATTAGTTTTTCTGAAATCTTTATATGCAATATATATTGACTTTAATATTATATAGTACCCATCCTCTTAAAGATAAAATGTTTCATGACAATATCAACTATATTGAAAGAGTACCATATTCTCCAGAAAGAGTACCATATTACCAGAAAAAGTACAATATTTTCCTGAGAGTGACATATATTGATAACGTTTTAATCTGTTTTTTAATCAAATTTTCAAATTTATTATTCTATTAAAACATTTCTTCTTTTTGGCTCCCTTCAAGCCCTCGAAACATCCAGTGACTTTAAAGAATTCTTAATTTTGCTACATGTTGTTCTGCCACGCTCATTGTCTCTTTAACCCTTTTAATCCAAAGACATTTGGTTCTCAAATACCCTGTAATTGACCTCAGAAAATCCCCCAAAACAACGAGCACAAAATACGACCAAACTTCGTGCCATCAAAATCAAACTTTTGCAATCATTGATTTAAGGTGAAATTTTACGCCGAACAATCCTAAATGATAGAGGAAGTCCCTATTGCGTAGTGGCTAATGTGCTAGACTGCGATATTATAGCAAGCGAGTTCAAACTCCAGTCGCGCTATTACGTTACCTTTCGGACTAATACCCTTTAGAAAAGGATGAACTCTCTTATCCTTACAGCAATGGGCTAAGAATCATAACTGCTGTTCTACTACAAAGATGTATTTGGCATTAAATAAACAACGAAGGCTGATATGTTATTAAACAAACTAACTAAACTGAACCCAAATAGTAATTGTTTCTATTAAATATAAACCCACGTAACAAAAATAGATTTACTAATTATATATCTAAATTATGTCATAAAACTAATATTGTATGGTGAAAAATTTTATCTTTTAGAGGATTATCTTTTGATATGCGAGTATTTATCAAGATAGATAGATATGTTTTGTTTTGTCTTTTTGGCTCGAATTATCCGTCTTAAGTAAGCAATAATACGATAAAATTATATTACAACTTCAACCTGAAGCACGTTTTCGCGAACACACACACACACACACACACACACACACACACATATATATATATATATATATATATATATATATATATATATATATATAATATATATATATATATATATATATATATATATATATATATATATATATTATATATATATATATATATATAATATATATATATAGGCTGTAAAATACGCCAACTGTATCTCTACAGAGTGATTAGACACTCACCCGTCAAATGATTGTCCTGATATGACACAAAACCATCTGATGTCGAGACACCAGTCCTGGAGCTATTATTCCCAGGTCAACTTTGACACAAAGTGATAGAACCTGTTAGGTCTTATTTGTGGGTCAAATAAAAATATGTAATCATTTTCTGTACTTGAAACCGTTTAACTGCTAGCAAACAAATGACTGTTGAATAGAATTATTAGTATTACATTGCAATACTTGATATCATTTAACTGTGGGCAAACAAATGAACCTCTCGTTGTTGCCCACAATCTATTCGTTCACAAATCATATATATTTAATATATATATATATATATATATATATATATATGTGTGTGTGTGTGTGTGTGTGTGTGTGTGTGTGTGTGTGAGCAGGATTTGGCATTAAATAACTGACAAGGGTTGATATGCCGTAGAACTCAACCAACCGACCAAACAGCTATCATTTTGCGTTCGTAGGTTGGATAAGTATTTTTTAAAATGTATTTTTAAAATAAACTCTCTCTGGTGATTGCCATTTGCCGAAAGCGGTTATGATCAATGACTAATTAATAAAACTTACCAAATAACGTTTATGTGTCGACTGTTATTCACACACACACACACACACACACGAGGCCAGTCTTGGAGCTTTGGGAAATATAGAGTACCCTTTCATTGTCATTGCCCCCAGGTTCACTCTCACACAAAAGATCGTACCCTATACGGCCCTATCGATGGATCGAATAGAACTGCTGAAATTTAAACTGATTGCAAACAAATGACTTATACTAAATTGAATTGTAAGAAATAGAACTGTTTGACCTTTTAACTGTGTGAAAATTAAAAAAACTGATGTATGACAGAATTGTTAATGATACATAACAATACTTGGAACAATCTAACTGTGCGCAAACGAATACGTAATTTAGAATAGAAATACTAGTGTTCTATTGTAGTACTTGAAACCTCTCTCTGCAAACAAATGATTAATATTTATTAGAATTAGTTGTGTTAGAAAGTAATAATTTAAATCATTTAACTGTGTGGAAACAATAACAATACTTGTGTACAAACAAATTATTTCCGATTTCAAAATGAAATTACCAACAAACTATATGTACAAACAAATGACTGATGTTAAATTGTGTCTGTTATATAGTAATACCTGCAACCATTTAAAAAAGAACTGAAGATCGTTTAAAAATGTTATCAACAAAATGTGTTTACCAATCATATATATTTAATATATATGTATAAACAGGATTTGGCATTAAATATCCTACAATGCCATAGAACCCAACCAAATCAAACCAAACACGCACTTACACATACACCCACATGCACCCCACACACACACATACACACACATACACCCACATATACCCACATACACACACATACACACACACACCCACATACACCCACATACACACACACACCTCACACACACACATACACCCACATACACACACAAATACCCACATACACACACATACACACACACACACATACACCCACATACACACACACACCTCACACACACACATACACCCACATACACACACAAATACCCACATACACACACATACACACACACACATACACCCACATACACCCACCCACACACACACACCCACATACACACATATACACCTCCACACACACACACACCTCCACACACATACACCCACATATACGCACATACACACACATACACACACACACACACATACACCCACATACATACACACACACACACATACACCCACATACACACACACACCCACATACACCCACATATACACACATACACATCACCACCCTCGCCTCCACCATACTAATTTCATCTGTAAACCTCGTTGAAGGAAATGAATATTGTGAATGTAGCTAAGGTTCACCTATCGGTCTAATGAGTAGAGTGTTCGCTAATGATTCGGGAGACCGGGTTTCAATCCCTGGTCAAGTTATATCAAAGACTTTAAAAATGGCACTTGATGCCGCCTTGCTCAATACTCGGCACTATAAGGTAAGGATCAGGAGTAAAGTGGAGTAATCCAGGGAATGGAGTTGCACCCTCCTCTACACCTCGCTGTAGTAGCTATTGAAAAGAGAGCCTTCGGGTCACCCTCGACTAAGGTCGCCAATTTTACTTACTTAAGTTTAGGTGAGTATATTCATGTTATGAGAAGAGAAACTGAAAAATGTCTTCATCATAAGACTCTGTGGCAGGACGTGATGTAGCCAAACAAAGAACGCCACTTTGGTACCTTCATCGCCTGGATTATTTAAAGAGAACAGCCAAAAGAAAGTCATTTTTTTTTATCAGTAAATTTTCAGCAAAGAAAGCAATAGGCAATCTATAATAAATTTTGTAAGACGCCAGTTGATCCATGTCCATAAACTGACACGTAATTAATTACTGAGTTTTGATCTGAAAATTTCACAGTTTTATGTTCAATCTATGAATTTGATATCTTATTCACTAGTCCTGTAAACTGTTTTGGTCGTGGTGTGGGCGCCACTTATGAAACGTGTTTTAGACAAGAATAGCCGAAGAAGGCCAATGATGTATCGGCCGAAGTGTTTCGAGTATAATAATGATGAAGACAATAGTCTGAATATTCTAAGTGATGAAAAAGCGTGTTTTAGACAAGAATAGCCGAATGGAGTCCATTCCTCTCCAGACTTCAAATTGGTTTGAATTCAGTACTTTCCTTCTTCCAGATTGGTTAAAAAGCTCAATCTGTACTAATTACCCATAGCTAGATGGTGAATAGTTGCATTCATACCTTACCTAATACAACCTGTGTAAAGAAATGAATATTATGAATATAGTTTAGGTGAATGTTTTCATATTAGGAGAAAGAAACGCGAGTGTCTCCATTTCACATAGAAAAGCGCTATGTGAAATGCAAACAGCCTCGTTCGGGTTTTGAACTCGGGCCGCTGTGTTCATTTCCAACAACGATAACTGTTAACTCACGAGCGCCTTCAAGTTTGATATCTATCACCGAATTAAGCGCAGTCACAAAGAAGATTATTTTAAAAAATAAGTATTGCTTTTTCATCATTAAACAACAGGATTTACGTACGCGTACGTGTACGTGCGTGTGCGCACGCGCGTGTGTGTGAGAGAGAAAGTATTGTGATATTTATTTACTCGAAAGCATTAAGAACAATTCTGCCAATTATGCCGTGATATGAGTTCGGTAAAAAAAAAGCTAACACGATATTTCATGCATCATGACACAAGCAGCTTAGATTGCCATAATACAGTATTTCGGCAACTCATTCAAAAATAATTAAATCACCAAAGTGAAGACATATAAAGGAAACCTAGAAGACAGCAGCAGCATTAAGATCACTTATTTGCTTGTCGACGAAGCAATTCATTATTTTTCCTATCTACCAACATCTTCATCACGTCTAAACTCATGCCAACAATTCTTTTATGACTGACTGATTAGGAGTAGTTCTCATTTTTGTTTTGTTTTGTTTTTTCTTCTTTCTTCCCGTTTCTTTTTCATCAACCTTTTTTCCTTACTGTTCTTCTTTCTTTTTCTTTTCTTTTTTTTTTTTTGTATCTTATTCTATTTCATCAGCTTTTTTCTTTTCTCATCTTCTTCCAAATCAGTTCTTAGAGCAACAATAATTACTCCAGCTTTTTTTTGTTTATCTAATTTTCTTTGTTTTGCTTTTCTTTTTTTATTTACCCAACCTTCACTTTGAAAAGTCCTTTATTCTACACAAATCAAAAATGTTTTGAATCAGCTATATCATAAACATTAATGATGACAATGCCATTAGCAAATTACAGAGATGCTGCTGTTGCAGCCGTAGCAGCTGATTATGAGTTTGATAGTGTATATTTGCTCTATTAATGGGGCGTAGAATACGACCCCTCCAAAAGGGAGAGTCCTGGACACTAACCGGCATCTAATGTTGAGGCTCTAGTACTGGAAACCTGGGGAGTGTGCAGTACTCCTACATTGCCATTACTCCTAGGTCCATTCTGAAGTGCACCTGTTAGAGTCCCATCTATTAGTCAAATAGAACTGTTTCAAAATCATTCATATTCGATTGGACCGAGTGAGAAAAAAACTCTTAAGAAACACCTATACAAAAAATGTAAATATGACAGTACAATGAACGCGATTCTCTAACCCGAAACGGCTTGACATGCCGTTAGAATCAATCAATATTATTTGTGCAAATTTTTATGATCATTAAGATTTATCGATTTGCTCAATTTATTATCTTCATCATTTTGGTTGTTCCTAGATATTTGCCTCTTCAACTATTTGGCCAAAGGGTAGAGTGTTTGCCTAGGGCCCGAGAGACCGGAGTTCAATCCCAGTTTCGAGTCGTACTAAAGACTAAAAAAATGGTACTTGATACCGCCTTGCTTAACACTCAGTATTATAAGATACGTGTCAAGAGTAAAGTGGAGCAATCCAGCTGAAAGGAGTAGCGCCCTCCCTTACACCTCGATGTTGTAGCTAATGAAAAGGGAGCCTTCAAGTCGCCAACTTTGTGACACAATGTGGGTGGTCCGCTAAGCAGACGATCCCTTTGTCTGTTTTGGCGCGAAACCAAACAAAGTGCTTGGACTCGAGATTTCCGACGAGACCGGAAGTGAGAGAGGAAAGGCAGGTCCGAGAGAAGCCAGAGCGTCAGTTGATAAAGGAACCCAGAGAGGAGTTGGCGAAGAGAGACGCGGTGGGGCAGTCGACAATGGACAGCCGAAGAACGCAGTCGGCGTGAGGTAGAGTCCAGGGGCAGTGAGGAAGACGGTCAAAGATGAGTTGGCATTCCTAGTAGCTTGTCGAAGTTTCGCGCAAATACACGCCCGCGATAGTCTACAAATACACAGGGAATGCAGTGTCACAAAACTACCCTTCTTGCACTTTGAGTTGACCCAAGCCCATATTGTTCGTTTGTTCTTTGTTCTTTTTCTCCCACTCCCTCGGTTGTATTTCTTGTGGCCTTAAAGAAATGTGAAATACCCCAGCGGACCACTCGATGAATCACCGGACAAGACATAATTGTTTCAGAGAAGTTGATAAGTACGGAGGGCCGCGAAGGGGATTGTCACAACTTTACTTTTCACTTTTATTTCTATCACTATTAATAATTACAAATAATCCGTTCGTCTGTCCTCTATATACGACCGAAGGTTTTAATGTTCAGCAACAAAGTTTCGTTTGCGTATGAACTAGACGCCAGGAGGCGTGCTTGTCTTAAGGAAACCGATGGTTTGGTTTGGTAAGGTTTCATGGCATATCAACCATTGTTGGTTATTTAATGCCAAATCCTGTTTTTACATACATATCAAATATATGATTTGTAAACATTTTTCATAGAGAAAGTTAAGGGATCAAACAGTTCTACTTCTATTTGTTCAATTTAGCGTAAGTCAACAAAGTTAAATAGTTCCAAATATTGCTATCTATCACTAACAATTCAATTAAACATCAGTCATTTGTTTACTCACTGTTAAATGATCAAACAGTTCTATTACAAGCAATTTAATTTAGCATAATCCATTTTTTGCATTCAGCTTAAATGTCAAACATTTCTATTTGACTCAATAATAGGACCCTTTCAGGTGCTACCACTCCGGGTCAGAGTGAACCAAGGAGCAATAGCAATGAATTGGTACTCCACATTCCCCTAAGCTCCAGCATTATTGGAACCACACCATCATATTTTTTGCGTCATAATGAGGACACTCGTTGGGAAGGAGCCTTACTCCTTTTCAGAGATGCAGTCTACGTATTCTCCAGCTGCAGCCGACTGGGCTATAAGGAAACGGAATCGTTGATCCGAGTCCATATCATGGACGAGTCTGTTTGTGTTCACTTCGTGTTAATTGTCTTGTGAAAGACATGATTCCGTCTCTTACGCCTTCAAGCTATGAGTAAATAGTAGGACAGACTTTGTTCTTTAGCCTTGGTAAGGCAACCAGTCTAGGAAAAGGAAAGTTCTGAATTCGAAAAAGCTTTACTCCGCTTAAGAATTAACTTTATTCAGTTTGGTTTCTTTGTTTAATGGTAAATCAACCGTCGTGGGTTGTTTAATGCCAAAGCCATCTTAGTCGAAGAACAGCAGCTGTACTTTTTAACTCATAGCTATGGGGATAAGGAGGTTTATAGTTTTTCAAAGGATAATTGACTTTGCGTCACATCTTATCTGGGATGTAGCAGTTGGGTAAATACGTGCATACTAAACCCAGGCGAGGTTTTGGGGTCATTAACAATAAATAATTATCAGTTGAAGGCCTTGTTGCTCAAATACATAACTAATCGTTCAGAATCTAAATTTAAAAAGAAAATAACGCATTGGCTGTCTAACTAATTATTTATTTACATTTAATGACTAGTTAAGTTCATACCCTTTTTTTCAAGCTCGAAACATGAAATGACGATATAGCGTAATGCTTAATTAGAACTAACAAAACGCATAAAAATTCTTAAATTGATAAATATCTCAATTGTCATTCACTTTAAAAGATTTACTCTCTAAAATTCAACGAACTTTTTCATAGAACGATATTAGCTTCTTAAGACTAAGAGACTTATCCAGTAACCTGGTTTTGCCGTGGAGCCACTACTTGGGTAAGAATATCCTGGAAGAGCCCATCCCTTTCCAGGGCTAAGACTGGTTTGAATCCAGTGTGTTCCCTCTCCTAACATACCAGGGTTAAATATCCAAGTCTGCCTTACTTTTTACCACAAGCTGAAAGGGGGATTGTTGGATTCGAACCTTTCCCAACGGTATTAACTCAACGAGAAATGCAAGCAGACTCGTTCAGGAGTTGGGCTCGGGTTGCAGTGTTCACTCCTTCTGACAATAACTGTTAAGCTACGGGTGCCACGTAAGATAATAATAATAATAATTGTTAAATTTCTTTTCTGTTATGTGGATTTAAGTTTTATTGCAACAATTACCACTTGTAAATGTTTCGTGATTTTTTTTTTTTTTTATTTTTGTTACAAGAATTATCAGCAGCGATTCAAATCTTGATTTCTTATCCGGCGTTAGCAAGTAGATAATATTCGTTTTTTGTTATTTGTTTTTGTTTATGTTTTCGTTTTGCTGCTGTTGTTTTTTTCATCAAATTTTCCGCCCTAACGAGGTGAGGAGGTCTTGTACAAAACTTAGTGTTGAAGGAATAAATAAAAATAATATCTATGATAAACTCTAAAATTTTAAGTCATTGAATACATTTCAAAAACTAGTAACCATTCATTTTGATTAGTTTATGAATTATATGTTTAGCGGCATATTTACTCCTTATGGGTTATTTAATGTCGAAACTTGATTCATTTGTAAATGGTTGATTATAATCGAGCAAAAGAAGACAGAGATATATGATTGGTTGATTTTAATGGCACACCAAGTGTTATTTTATTCATTAGGGAATAGAGCTCCTATCGAATATGAATAATTTGTAAACATCTATTTGATCTATAGATGTGACCCCAACACTCCTGGTCAGAGTGGACCTGGGAGTAATTAAAACCAAGAGATACTCCTCAGTACTTAGATTCCAAGAAAAACTGGAGTCTCATCATCAGTTTAGAATCATATTCAGGACCCCCCTTTTTTAGAGAGGGGTCTAACCCCATTGAAGAAGGATACAGTCACCGTCTTCGTTTGTAGTGTCAAGGATACCGCCGTAGGAAATGGACCCGAGTTCAAATCCTGAACGAGGTTGTTTGCATTTCAAATTGCACTGACACCCTTGGGAAGGGCATGAATCCAATTATTCTCCCTCCGGCTATGGGTTAAATTGTAGGACAGACTAGACTCTTTAACCTTGGTATGGCAACTGGTCTAAGAGAAGGAAAAATATGAGTTCTAACTTGTTAAACTCCGCTTAAAAAGATGACCCTGGGTCGCATATTGCTCGTGAAGTAGGTAGGTAAATAAATATATATTCTCGTCTTCGGACAGGACACAGCTCAGGTGAGCCTGGTCCTGTGATTCAAATCTTGTAGCGGCACCTTCCCCATTGCCACAAAGGGGGTCTATCGATGAATTCTGACGGTAGAGTGTCTCTAGTTGCAGGAGCTGGGGGAAAATTTTGGCTTTGACTATGTGTCAAGAAAAGAAAGAGGAAGAGGACTCGCCAGGATTGAAGATTGCGTGGATGCATCAATACGAGAACTCGAAGAGGACTTTAAAAAGAGCAAAGGACTAATTACAGCGGCCAATAATATCACTGACAACATAAGGAACAGCAATAACTGGGAAACAGAAATGAGAAGAAAAACAACTGTATGGCTATTTCAAGCGATAAACTACTAAAACTTAACACACGAAAGATCTGTACATGACTTCGAAAGAGAAACCTTAAGAGATAAATGAATCTATTCTAATAGCAGCAATAAACAACGCCATAAAGACTTTTTTTTTAGATCGAATCTGGTCACCCAGTCCAGGCTAGAAGGGGGGTGTCCCAGTGGTATAATCGTTAAAGCGATGGTTTTCGAAATCGTAGCACGCAAGTTCGAACCCCAGTCGCACTGTTATGTTCCCTTTCGGACAAATACCCTTGGGAAAGGTATGAACCCCCTTATCCTCCCAGCTATTGGTCAAATAGCACCACCACTACCGTTCTTCTAGGAGAATGGCTTTGGCATTAAATAACCCACGAAGGTTGATATGCCATTAAACAAAGAAACCAAACCAAACCAAATCGGCAAGAAGACCAGTCTTAGTGTTGATTAGTAAAATAAAAAAGAACTTGTCATCAAGTGGATTATGTTGTTCCAGCAGACAACATTGGGAAAATAAAAGAAAGCGAAAAGGTAGACAAATATTTGGATCTTGCCAGAGAGCTGAAAAGCTATAGAACATGAAAGTGACGGTCATACCAATTGTAGTCGGGGAATTTGGACCAGTTCCAAAGGGCTTGGAAAGGAGACTGGAGGAATAAGAAATCAGATAAATGATTGAAAACATCCAGACCATAGTATTACTAATCTCGGCAAAAATACATAGAAGAGCCCTGAATACCTTAGAATTCTTGTTGTCACTCAGACTCCAGTCAAAACTTGCAAAGAAAGAGATGATTTTACTACTTTTACAACATCTACAACTACTACTACAACTAATAATAATAATAATAATAATAACAACAACAACAGTAATAGATACGGTGGTGAAACAGAAAGAAGAGTCGAGACAACCCACAGCACTTTTAAGATTTCCTCGAGTAGTGAAGAGACTCCTGGAAACTTGCTGTGACTCAAACTTCTGCGAAAAATCATTGGTTAAAAAAAACTGACGAGAAAAACTCGCGTGAAGCAACCACAAAAACTTGCCTTCACACCGAAAAATATAAAGCAATAGAGGTAGCAAAAAATAAAAAAAATAAAAAGAAGCAAAAGCGCAAAGACTGAATCAATTAAAAAAATCCTAGGAACAAAACACCCTGCATGGCCGATACACATAAAGAATCTTAATAGGCCGATATAGACACAGTAAAGACTAATCGATGGCAGATAATGATGGACTGAAGGCGGAGACAGAGGACATAACAGCTCAGGATCAAAGCCTACTAACTAGAAACCACCAGGCAACCATTATGAAAAACAGATCAATACGTAGACTGTGTGAACAAAAAACACTGAATTATTTGACCATTGAGTGTCTCAGTGCTTAATCCGAACAACTAATAGGATATTAAAAAAGCATGATAAAATAGGACATTATAATCATTGAAAAATATGATATTCTATGGAATACTGAAATATGAAAATGGTATGAATGTAACACTATGCAGGTGATCCGCCAAGGAGACGATCCCTTTGTCTGTTTTGGCGCGAAACCAAACAAAGGCCTGAGCCCGCGATCTCGACGTAACCGGAAGTGGATAAGGGAACGCGAGACCAGTTGGACAAAGGAACTCAAAGAAGGAGTTGGCGAAGAGTGACGCGAGTGGTCAGTCGACACCGGACAGCAGAAGTGACCAGTCGGCATGACAGAGGGTCCAGAGCAGTGAGGGAAGACCGATCAGGATGGGTTGGCATTCCTGGTAGCTTTGTGGAAGTTTCACTAGAAATCCACGCTAGCGTTAGTCTACATATGCACAAGGGAATGCAGTGTTACATAACTCCTCTCTTGCACTTTGAGTTGACCCAAGCATATTGTTCGTTTGTTCGTTTGTTCCCGATTGCAAGAAGCGAAATGGTTTGAAGAAGTTGATGTGTCGGGGGGGGGCGAGGGGGGGTATAGTCACATGGACACTAATCAGAACCAATAATAAAAACCAAAGAAGCTACTACTCTCTGGAACTTTGCTATCCTAATTGATACTAAAATAAAGAGTGACAGATCAGATACAGTAGTTCAGAACTATAAAAGAAAAACATGCCTTTTTATTGATATGTCAGTGTCAACAGATAATAACATATCAGTCAAAGAGTATTATATATTAATACATAAATACATAATAGATAAATATAAAGTCCTGGAAATAGAAAGGAACAGATAAACACATTAATAAGATATCTGACAGTCACAACCAATATGAAATTCAAAAGATTGCACTTTATGGAACCGCTCATCTCCTTAGGAGAGTACTAGCAATGTAAGTAGAAAAGTAACACCCAAAAGAGGCTGCAAAAAAAGCAAACACATAGAATTGACTGCCTTCCCTTACCCAAGGTCTCGGGCAGAGACCCGATGAAGGATTGTAAGAAATCAAAAATAAATCTAAAAATTGAACAATGATATTAATAATAATCTCAAATCAAAAATTGATAATACGCAGGAGAATAGCAAGTGTTGGCTATGTGAAGATAGAGAGATGAAACAGTTAATCATATAATAAATGAATACAGCAGACAAATACAAATAGAATACACGAGCAAGCATGATTAGATGGAAAATGTAGTTCACTGAGAATTGTGCCAGAGACTGTATTTTTACCATACTAATAAATGGTATTTACACAAACCAGAAGTTGTCCTTGAAAATAAAATGCATAAAATCCTCAGGAACATAGAAATTCGAACGGATCACCCAATCCAGGCCAGAAGACCAGACCTACTTTGAGAGACCAACGGATCACCCAATCTAGGCTAGAAGACCAGACCTACTTTGAGAGACCAACAGATCACCCAATCCAGGCCAGAAGACAAGACCTACTTTTATTTAGCAAGAAGAAAGAACTTTTAATCTAGTCGATTTTGCTATTCCAACGAACAGCAGAGTGAAAGTAAATGAAAGCAAAAAGCTGGACAAATACATGAACCTTGCCAGATAATTTTTAAAAAGTTGTGAAACATAAACGTGGCAGTGATTCCAATCATAGTTGGTGCGATTGGAACAGTCCCTATGAACCTGGAAAAGAGGATCAATGAACCGGTGATTTGAGAAAGAATTGAAACCATCCAGACTACAGCTCTACTCAAATTGACTAGAATACTTCGAAGAGTCCTAGAGACCAAAGGAGGCTTGTTGTCACTCAGACCCCGGTGAAAAATCACCAGATAGAGCTGGCGAAGAAAATTTACCAAGAGTAAAATAGTAATAAATTGTTGTTTGTTTGGTTTAGTTTGTTTCTATGGCATATCATATTTTTGTAGGTTATTTAATCCACTTTTAGACATATAAACAATTATATTTCAAACAATCTATTTCATTATATGTATAGTTTTTTCTTTAAACTCAGTTAAATGTCAAAACAGTTCTACTTCAAACAAGTCACTTAGGCTTAAGTACACAATTTAGTTGTCAAAACAGTCCGATCTCAACCAATTCAGTTTAGCAGAAGTGCACTTTTTAGTTCTATTTAACCCATAAATAGGACCCTAGCAGGTGCTACTACCATTCCGGGTCAGAGTGGATCTGGGAGCGATGGCAATGAAGGGGTGCTCCGCATTTCCCAAAGCTCCAGCATTACTGGAATTTCACCATCAGATTTGTTTAGTGTCATATCCAGGACACTCGTTCGGGGAGTCTTACTCCTCTGCACAGAAGCAGTCAGTGTATTCTATAGCAAAAATTGTTGTTGAGGCTCTTGGAACAATCTCCAAGAAACTGAAAAAGAGATTCAATAAAGTAGAGATTAGAGGAAAAATAGAAACCATCTTGACCACAGCGTTATTAAAATTGGCTAGAATACTTATGGTGGCCAGAGGAGACTTGATGTCACTCAGGCTCTAGTGAAAAACCATCAGACAGAGATGATGGGGAAAATAAAAGCGAGAAAAACCTCATTGCTTATTGGTTAATGTGCTCGAAATAAGCGAATTCAAACTCAAGTCACACTATTACGTTCACTTTTAGACTTGAGAAAGGTATGAACCCCCTTATTCCACCAGCTATTGGATAAAAAGTATCACTTCTGTTCTTCCACAAGGATGACTTTGGTATTAAATAACCCACGAAGGTTGATATGCCATTAAACAAAGAAACCAACCAATCGATGGAAGTGTTCGTAGCAGGTGTATTAATATCGATAGATAATAGCATAAGTAATTACAATAGAAGTAAAAAGGTAAGACCAAAATTAATGGGATATTCTCTGGAGATGGAAGAAGAGAGAAGAGATAAAAGATGAAAAGAAAATTCTTTAAAGTCGTACAAGAAGAAGAAGAAGAAGAAGAAGAAGAAGAAGAAAGCTGATGACGATGATGATGTCGATGAAGACACGAAAACTATTCTGCCTAATTACTTGTTCATAACAAATGATGATTTATCTGCCGCGTTCCTTACGTTGCGCCCTTTAACGTTTGTCGACTGACAAATAAATCAGACCTCATACCTTCTGCCATTTACAAAACGATGCCCCGTCTTTCTCTCTACTGCTCCGTATTTCTTTTCACTTTAGACATCAGTTTTATTTTTTGTCAGTCTGGATCTACTTAAAGGCTGAGGTTGTTGTTATATTTAGTCGACGTTCGAGGCTAGGAAGCATTTCATCTTCGGGAGAACAGACATTCAAAATATAGACGAAACACGACTTTCCTAATACTTTAGCAGTTGGTCTACTTGTAAAATCTGCAACGCCTACCCAGTAGAAATGTTTGTTCTTTTCAACAATCTTTTTATGCCAGTTTTTGGCTATCAGTTTATTTACCAATTTTATGTGTCTATCTCCCTTCCCCCATCTCTCTCCCCACCTCTCTCTCTCTCTCTATGTCTATCTATTTCTTTGCTCCTGTTGGTGGGGCTTAGTTTGGTTTCTTTGTTTAATGGCATATCAACTCTTTTTAGGTTATTTAATGCCAAAGCAATTCTCCTAGAAGAACAGTGGTGGTACTATTTAACCCATAGCTGGGTTGGTGGCGCTTAGAATATGCTAATTGTATATCCTGCAGAAGGGTAACACCCCCGTCAAAAGAGGTATCCTGGGTGGGATATTTATCTGCATCTGACGGCTAGACTCCAAACTTGGAGATCTGAGGAGTGTGGAGTACCCCTTTATTGGCATTACTCCCAGGTCTACTCTGAGCTATTAGGATCCCATCAATAGTTCAAATAAATCTGTTCTAAAATTATTCATATTCGATGGGACATTGCTAAGTAAAAAAAACCAAAAAACTCATAAATAATTACGCAAAATCTAAATATTAACCAACAGTGAACGCGATTCCCTAACTTCTATGCATGAAATAAACCTAAACAGGTTGACAAACTGTAGAATCAATCAAACAACCAATCTCTCTGTCTGTCTGTCTGACTGTCTCTCTCTCTCTCTCTCTCTCTCTCTCTCTCTCTCTCTCTCTCTCTCTCTCTCTCTCTCTCTCCACAGACGCTTATAATTTATAATGTATTCTTTGTTGCAATCCCAGTCATTCTTATTTTAGAGAAATTACCTTCTTTGCTGGGTAAGAGGGTAAGTTTTAGATAGGGACGAGGTGGGGTAATTCCTGTAGTGTAGTGGCTGATGTGCAGGACAGTGACATCGTTGTAAGCGAGTTCGAACTCCAGTCGTGCTATTACGTTCACATTTGGACTAATACCGTTGGGATAAATATGAACCCCGTTGCATCCCAGTTATGGACTAAACATGAATATCGGAACCTACAATGTTACAGTATACTAGTACATACAAATTAGAAGTTCGCAGCAGAGTGCTAAGAATAGGTAGCGCATAGGTAGGTCGCGTAAAAGGTCTCTGTATGCCATGTCCCCACTGTTCTAAACTGCAGTAAAACAAATAGTCATGGATCAGTTCAACTACTTCCAGAAAAGGCTAGTCCACGACAAAACATGACCACTGCTGTTCTTCCACTATGATATTCTTGGTATTAGATAACCCACGAAAGTTGATATACCATTGAAGAAACCAAGGCAAACATACACGGCGATATTAATAGACCAATTACTATTTTTTTAGCGGGATATCAAGATTTGTTGACATCGAAACATTTACTCCAAACAATTTCAAATGCTTTCTATAATAGATCAATGTATTACATAACAGTAACCAGTTTATCAATTAGATTTTTATATTATCTTAGGAATATGGAGCTATAGTTATCATTATATGGCTATTTTTCTCATTTACAAAGAAAATAGCCATATAAAGATATTCTAACCTATGCATATATATATATATATATATATATATATATATATATATTAACTATACATGGAAATCTGATATTTCTGATAACGGTCATATAGAAATCAGTTATTTCTGAGAATGGCCATATGGAAATCTGATATTTCTGATAACGGCCATATGGAAATCTAATATTTCTGATTATGGCCGTATGGGAATCTGATATTTCTGATAACGGTCATATGGAAATCTGATATTTCTGATAACGGTCATATGGAAATCAGTTATTTCTGAGAACGGCCATATGGAAATCTGATATTTCTGATAACGGCCATATGGAAATCTGATATTTCTGATCAATTAATTTCTGATAAATTTTTATAAACTAATCTTATATTTTTGATAAATAAATCTGATAAATACATCTGATATCAACTATGTAGAATTCTGATGATATTTCTGATCAATTAAAACCCAAAGTTTTACATGTCGTAGTCATGTCAGTTCAATTGTTTGGTTGAACAACTTTGACACAAACAAAAGGCTTGGAGAAAAAGCTAGATGGGAAATATAGGAAAATGCTGTGTGCTGTTTTTTGTTTTGTTTTTTGTTGTTGTTGTTTTTTTTTGTTGTTTGGTTGTTTTTTGTTGTTTTTTTTACATATACAGAAAACAGAACCCGACAAAACAGCATTTGTAAGACCACCTACATCCGATCTTGCAAACCATCTATGAAGACGAACAAGAAATGCTGACCCCTGCTGGAGAAAGTAAGAGCGAACTCATAAGCGAAGTTCTTCTATGGTCTCCCACAAACGGAAACACGAGTGTTAGCTAACCAGAAAAAAAAACTTACATTCGCCAGCACCATACGTACACTGGATGTCGTCATGAGGAATTAAGATGCGCTTCGCTGACAGGGACGGATGTAGAGAGAGAGAGAGAGAGAGAGAGAGAGAGAGAGAAAGCCAAATGAATCTATCCGTACACCTTGATGATGATGATGATGATGATAGGTCATGTAATTTTTTAAACATCCACATTACTGATAAGCGTTATAGTAACTTCTGTTGAAAGAACTGCTAATAAAACAGACTATTTGGTTGAATCATATATAAGTTCTGTTTGTTAACAGCGAGTTCTAACTAGGCATTTTAAACTTCCCATGTTTTAAATGCTACCGGAAATTATGTTTAAAGAGTGCTTTCATTAGTTATTTTTATTTCAGTAGTGAAAGAGTGCGCATTATAATTTAATCTATGATCTCACGCCTTTGAAATGGAGAAACTGAAAGTGCGTATTCGATATGTAATGTTGAGTTTAAGAATAATAAAAATTCTACAGAAATAGCTAAGAAAATTTATGTTTATGGACAAGATGTCGTTACTGACCGCCAAGTCCGAAATCAGCCTCACTAAGTTTTGTTTTAGTGATAGAGAGACGAACATAAACCAGAACGCTCATCAAACCTCGATCAAGATGCTCTAAGAGAATTGTTGGAATTCAATTCGTGAAAAAGTAGTCAAGAATTATCACTTGACCTTAACAGATCCCGATGCAAAATCAGCCGCCACTTGAAAAAGATAGGAAAAGTGTGCATGAAAAATCTCCTTGGAAAATGCTCCGCATTTGTCAATAGGAAAAACGATGGGCTTCTTCTTGATAACGCAAAGCCACTTTCAGTCAGGAAAAAGTATTGGATTTAAGCTGATCTGCTCTACCCCATCCACTATATTCACTAGACCTTGCACCAAATGATTTTCATCGTTTCCGTTCTCTACAAAATGCTCAGTGAGACAAAAATTTTGTCAAGAAAGTCAAGTGAAAATGGTTGTGGAAAACTTGTGGACGGAAAACCAAGTGAATTTTATTTGAGAAGAATCAACAAGCTTCCTAATAAATAGCAAGAGATATCTGAAAATAGTGGCGAATATACTTTTGATTTAAATTAATTCATTCTAAATCAATCAATTAATTAATTAATTCTATTTTACTAAAACGGAAATCATTTATGACTCAACTCACTAGAAAGAAAAATGTAAAGTTGGCGATTTTAGTCGAGGGTGACCCGAAGGGTCCCTTTTCAATAGCTACTAGACTGAGGTGTAAGGGAGGGTGCAACTCCATTTCCTGAATTGCTCCACTTTACTCTTAATCCTAACCTTATAATGCTGAGTGCTAAACAAGGTGGCATCAAGTACCATTTTTTTTAGACTTGACCTGGGATTGAACCCCGGACTCCCGGACCATTGGCGAACACTCTACTCATTAGCATAATGGCCAGTAACGCTTGATAAAATGTGAATAATTAGTGTAACAAGCCAGATAATTCATCAGCTTTTTTCTCTTGACATTTGGAAATTTAAATTCTATATTATTTGTTCCGTTTTTTTTTTTTCAGCAAAATGGCCTCCCACTGGTTATTATGTGTTCTTAGTTCCTTCCTAGTCGATGAAAGTGCCGTTCACCTGATTAGAAACAAAACTTTCTTTTATGCATCTTAAAATTATGCATCTTAAAATTATGCATCTTAAAATTATGCATGGTAAACCTGAAACTCGAATCTGCATCGCCTTGTCATTGGAGTTGAGTATATTCTGACTGTACCCTCTGAAGAAAGGTAATAACCCCTCTACAAAAAGAAATGTTATGGATGTAATACTAAAACTGCATTTTGAGATAAGGCTCCTATTCCGAAACTCTAGGGCGAGTGGAGTATTCCTTCATTGCCATTACTCACAGGTCAACTCTAACCTTATTTGAGTTCTTCTATCTATATGCCAAAAAGATATGCTTGCAAATTATTTGTATTTGATCGGAATACTTGGTATCATATAATGTTATGCAAAAAACGTTAAGAAACTACACAAAAGACGTAAATATAAACGTACAAGGTGCACAATTCCGTAACCTCTATGAATAGAATAATCCCATTCGAGTTGATGTGCCGTTAAAATCAATCACTCAATCGAAAAGCAACTAATCGAGGAGTAGGAAAACTCTGAATTCAAACCAGCAGTTCTCCGTTAAAAAGTTGACCTTGTGTCACATCCTGCCGGAAGTGTTGGGTAGATACAAACCAAGTCTGTTATTATTCGTAGAATTTACCATCTGCAAGTCCGAGTAACCAATCAAGACTGCATCATAAAATAAAATCATCCTGGATTTACAATGTTCTTACTGTAGTGGTGAATAGTCTGCAATTTGATGATAGTCACCTCTCTGTGTGTGTGTGTGTGTGTGTGTGTGTTAAGCTCAGTCAAACGAGATGGACGAATTCAAATGGAATTACCTGTCATTGTTTATTTAATTTTATGGCAAATGTAAACAATCATTTTTCTGTGATACACTAATCTACCTACCTACCTACCTACCTACCAATCTTCCCCAACCACTCATATCCTACTTAGATAGATAGATAGATAGATAGATAGATAGATAGATAGGAGCAAGTGCACATTTAGAGACTTGAATGATTACTAGTTTTTATGCGCATTGAGAAAATCATTTGTAAATGAAACAATTTCATTACAATCCTCGATGTGACACAAGGCCAATTTTAACGGAGTACTACTTGTTTGAATTCAGAGTTTTCCTTCTCTGACACTGGTTTCTTTACAAAGGCTAGAGAACCCAGCTGCACGACTATTTTCTCAAAGTTGGGAGAAGAGATGGATTTATATCTTTCACAAGAACATTAGGAAAATGCAAACAGACTCATCCAGGATTTGAACTCGTGTCGTCGATACCATTTCCACCGACGATAACCCTTACATTAAGTGCGTATTGGCGTATGCGAAATTTAACCTTCATTTCTTGTATTAGCTTTGGTGAAATTCATCTCATAGCTGTGTGGAAGTGCTTGGCGTGAGATTTTCTCATTAAGCGAAACATTCTGAAAACTGGCATATTTTTTCTTGGTAACTATGTTTCTTTGTTTTTTAATGTTACTTACCTGAGAAGTTTTATTGATATCTCTATCATTAAACATACTTCAAGCAATGCTATTGTGATGATATTTGTGGGGTTAGTGACTTCTCGAATTCGAATATCGGTGAAAAAATGTGTCAACCCACGTGCCTATTTAGATTCTATTTTTATATTTCAAATATCTCCAAGTCCAAATAGCTCGGCCTCCACGATTAACTGTTTGATGAATTTTAATGGCATGTCAACCCACCTAGGGTTATCTTATGCTTATATATGCGTGTGCACTCATATATTCTTTGTGTGCATGTGGGTATATGTGCGTGAGTGTACGTTTGCCCACGTAAGTATTTACGGTATAATTTTAAGGTACATTAAATAGGAAGCCATGAACAGAAATATAAACTGGATTTTCTTTCGCCAAATGCAATTTTTTGACACTGACACTTGGAAATGTCAGTATCAAGTGATGGGCGTTATTCCCTCTCCGATTCGGATTTTTACACAGGCAGGTTCCATGGAGCGTGTCACCATCTCCGGTCTCTGACACATAAGAGGACAAGTGGTCATCTCCTCCAAAAGACACCTGTCATTCTGTTATCGGAAAAAAATTGATATATGAGCCAAAAAGAAAATTCTATATAGCACGTCAGCGTACACACACACACACACACACTTATATATATATATAAAACATTTATGAGCAAACTAGTGAGATGACAAGGTGTATAATAAGTTAGGAATATTTTGTTAATACGTAATTCATCCGCGAAATATATGCTGCTTGATTAGTCGATTCAAAAGCAAATCCGATTAACTTTAAACCTTATCTTGTCATTGAAGCCAAGAATATATTGATTGTATCCTTTGCAAAGGGATAAGCTTCCCCAAACACCCAAAATATGACCCAATCGGCTGGGGCTAGAGAATACACCGACTGCATCTCTACAGAGGGGTAAGAATCCCCCAACGAGTGTCCTGGAATTGACACGAAACAATCTGATGGTGAAGCTCAAGTAATGCTGAAGCTTTGAGGAACGCGAAGTACCCCTTCATTGCCATCGCTCCTAGGTCCCCTCTTGGTCGGAGTGGTAGCACCTGATAGTGTCCTATCTATGGGTCAAATAAGGCTAAACTGTGTACTTACGTTAACCTGAATTGTTTGAAATAAAACTGTTTATATGTATAAAAATGGATTTGTCATTAAATAACCTATAATGCTTGATGTGCCATAAAACCAAACTAAACATATACACTTTTATCAAAATGACTTAATTTGGCATTAAATGACCCGAAAAGGATTGATACGTCGTGAAACAACCAACCAACCAACCAATTAATCAAACAGTTTGTCCGTCTATAGATTAATTGATTTTAATGACATGTCAACCTGTTTAGAGTTATCTTATGTCTAGAAGTAATGAAATCGCGTTCATTGTACATTCATATTGAAATTTTTGTGCTGTTTCTTTAGAGATTTTTTTTACACACAGTCATACACATCAAGTATTCCTCTATATTACAAACAATTTGCTTATAATTGTATAGTTTAAGCATATGTTCTTACATGGTGTCAAGCAATTATTTCTATTTGATAATAGTCATGTGCTTGCACACAGTAATATGGTTTTATGCAACTGATTATAAATCTTGGTAAACAATTATAACTTCTAGTAATTACTGGAGCCTCTGCATCAGATTGTTTAGTGTCATATCTAGGACATTTATTGAGGAGGGGGTCATATCCTTCAGCAGAGAAGCAGTCGGCGTATAAATTATTCAAAGACGGTCATGCGGTTTGATGTAAAGCGACCAAATTTGGTATCCATATTCACTACCCCAGGGGAAGATTTGAATGCAATTTATTTCTTGATAATATTCTATTTCCGTTGATAGCGTTCTGTTTTTTGTTTTTATTTGTTTTTGTTTTTTGGGGAGTTTTTATGTTTGCTTTTTGGGGTTTTTTTTTTAATTCGTCAGCATCTCAGTTTTATCCAACTCTGCACTTACATAGTTTTGTTGCGTTATAAAAAAAACTTTAAAAAACTTTCAAAGACACTCTTTATACATGCAAGCAACCCCTGATATATATATATATATATATATATATATATATATTTAAGCATGTTTGATTAAATATTAAAGACACATTTTGTCTATATAATTTTATTAAGATCCTTTCAAGTTTCCTGATAATTTGATTTCAGGTTGGAATTGGTGGATGAATTGGATTGTTATCATTTAAAGTTATAGCTAATTTAGTTATTAGCTACGATGTTTTGAATCTGTCTGTTTGTATTTTTAATTGATTGGTGTACTTTGTATTATCGATGTACTTATTTACTATTGCCAATCGAATTTTCATCTACTGATTCATAATCATTTCTCCCGTGTAGGACACAGTTTACACGAATATACGTGAATTTCCCCTGGATAAGAACCTATAGAAAAACACGATTTCACAATGTAAATTCTAACTGATCCAATTCCTTGGAACTGATCCAGCTGTTTAATCAGCGCACACTAGATTAGGTGCAGCATACACCATCCCTCTTGTTGATGAGTGATTTTAGGGAGTGGCCACGTTAGAAACTTCGGAAGTGCCATATCTGACCTTTTACTAGGTTCGTTTCCTGCTGTCGACCAAATCAAACCAGTGTTCTTGAATTCTCTAGAACCGACAACTTTTATTTTTTAGCCTTCCTGCCAACCCAAAGATGGTTCAATGAGGAACTAAAAAGGTTGGAGAGAATCACTTTACTAAACAGAGAAACAGGTGGAATTGAAAAGTTTCTACTCTACATAAGAATCTTGAAAAAATAAACACTGCTGCATTTTTGAAATTTGCCGAAATTTCTATGAGCGAAATTTTAAGCTAAACAACACTTGAAGACTTATAAGTTTATAAATGTCATCAAGAGGGACGAATTTAAGTCCCTGAACAAGCTTCATCTTCTGCTCCCTAACGCAACTCTATAGAAGAAGTAATTTACTTAATTTTTTGCTTAGATGTCGCACAATGCCGTATGAGGTACCCAATGAGACTCACTCGTCAATGTTTTCAAACCATTGCACCACCTGAGGCGCCCAACTCTAAAGTAGTAAAATGACCGCCTCCGTGTCTATAGTTTTATATTTGGGCTAATAGTACGCCTCTTTGTGGTTATTCATTAGTCGAAGTTATTAAGGGCGACAACTTTATTCCAAAGAAACGAGTTGTTTATAAATCCTTCAGAAACAAAATTCCGGCTTATTTGAAAAATGCAAGGTTAGTACTGAATTAAATTTATTTCTCAGAGCTATTAACAATTCTGACGTTCGGCATATTGTTAAGGGTACATTTTTAGCTGCTTTTCGTTTATGGATGATATATATATATATATATATATATATATATATATATATATATATATATATATATTAGGAGGGCCACTCTGAAAGTAACACCTCTAATTTATTTCTGAAAAAAAATTGAACGGATATGTTGGACAGGGCATGGTTTCGGTGAGAAAATACAATTTTTATGCATGCAATTATCATGAACAAGCGTTTGCATGCCTCGTTCGTAAAAATCTGCGAAAGAGATCCACTTTTGCAGGGTTAACGACGTCATTGTCTGGAAAATATTGTTCGAACAGCTCATCTTTCACCGGCCCAATTCACGTTAAGAAGATAATTGAATTGCTTTTCATTTTTTTAAATAACAGCTGTGTTGAAAGAGGGTTTCTGCTTATATCAGTGACGCCGCAGTTAAAACGCATTACCCACCGCCTGAGTACACATTCCATGTTTGGTCTCCGTAAATGATCAGCAAGAGTCGATGAATGTCAATAAGTGCATACTTCTGCATGGAGGAATTTAACAATGCACTTTTTCTTTCATGCCAGCTACCATTTTTGGTAGGATGCTGCACAGTTGCTCTCTGTAACGAAACAAAATATCTTGGATCATTATTTAGCATGTACTACTATACAACTAAAATCTGTCTCTGAGGGGTTGTAGAATCGTTTAGTTAGGACTAGTAACAAACTCAAGTGAAAAATTGTTTAGTTAGGACTAACAATCATCTCAAATAAAAAATTGTCTAAATAGATGAATCTATTTATAGGTTTTCAAATTATTATCGGGTCACCCTCGATTAGGGTCGCCAACTTTACTTACTTATATGCCCTGCAAAGGGGTTACATCCCCAAAATGAGGTATTCTGGGTATGACACTAAACTACATCTAATGGTGAGACTCCAGTTCTGGAGATGTGGAGAATGTGGAATACCCCTTCATTGCCATTACTCCCAGGTTCACTCCGATGAAATGGTAATACCAATTTAGGACCTATCTATGGGTCTAAGAGATCTGTTTAAAAATTATTTGTATTCGATAGAACCCTGGGCATAAAAAAGAAACATCGACACAAAAATATAGATATAAATCCAATTAATCTTTACAAATATGAGATATACGTGAGTCGATCAAAAAGTTCTAAGCCTCACCAAGAAGGGCGAGCCATCGCTAAACATTTTTGTTGTGGCAATACATGACCACTTCTCATACAACTAGAACAACTCATTCAGATTTTTGTCGTAATCTCTGGGAAGGTGAAGCTCAGTACAAAAGAGACAAATACAAAATCTTAGTGAGGCTTAGAACTTTTTAAATGACTTTCGTTTTTATAGTCATAAACTAAGCATAGATTATATGTGGCACAAGGTCAGTAGAATTGGACGCCCAATGAGAATCGAACTGCTAATCCGACTCGTCAACCATTACACCACTTGCGGTTACCACCCTGTTTGCGTAGATATCTTCAGGTAAAAAGTATATGTCAACGTCGATATGTACGTGTAAAAAGTATATCTATACAGTTATAAATAGGGGTACATGTATTTGTATGGATAGCTATGGAGCAAGTAGTGCATATTCTCTTATTTTGAGAACATTCTTCGCAGTGTCGGGGGTCTGAGAGAACGCTAGTGGCTTATTCGCGCTCAGTGGGTTGGGTAAGTGATGAAAATAGGTGCAGTGAGAAATAGGGGTTGGAGGTTTTCGCCGTTCAAGGGTTGAGACTTAAGCTAGGAATAGTCATTACGTGGGTACATATCATTTGCTGCATTAGTGAAGCATCTCCTTCCGATACAGCAGCATTAGGACAGAATATATTATTACTGGCTGAAGTACCTGTCAACGTCAGGCTAGAGGTCTGTTTGATCGTAAATATTTGATGAAGGAATCGTTTTAATGCTATCATAAATAGCTATAATCCGAATCTTATCTACTTATTCGATGTGAACTGGTACTTCATCTAGTACCTGTATGTAAGTTTACTTTGACAGCACAAAAAATTATTTTGCTTGATTCAGATCACTCTCCTTTATGAATGAATGCCTATTCATTCATAAGCACTTTGTAGTGATTCATTACAATCCATAGTAGTATGAATCTAATTTCCAGGTAAACATAGATTTTACAAGGCTGCAACATCGAACAGAAACTATATTTGTTCGAGGTTATCATATTTACCCAACCCCTCCGCTCGGGCAGGATATGACACAAGGTCATTTTTTTTTAAGCAGAGTTCAACAGGTTTGAATTCAGAGTTTTCCTTCTCTCTTGTTCGAGGTTATATATATATATATATATATGTGTGTGTGTGTGTGTGTGTGTGTGTGCATTCATATATATCTCAGTAAAATCTAGTAGGTGTCCAAAGACTGTGGGTGTTGAATATTCGTATATTGAATATATGAGGGATTTCATATAAATCTATGGGAATGATCGGTGTATGGCTATTATTATATATGCCTTTCAGGATGTATATTAAAAAACTCACCTACAGAGACCAGAATAAACGTGTATGCCATTTGATGAGGCGAAGATAATATTATTAGTCGAAATAAATTCATAATGGCTCTTTAACCGTAGTTGAGTTTTTTTCAGTTAAATTATATATATATATATATATATATATATATTGTTATCCATTGATAGACTGCTTCGTTATATCACAACTCTTGAATACGACTAGACACTTGAGGTGCCTCAACTTGGAATCGAAACCTGGTCGATTTTACGTCAGTCGGATATCTTACCCCTCGGCTATCACTTCAGCATAGGCGAATGGATTTTTAAGGTACGAGGTGCATACGATAAGTTTCCAGACTTTTTTCGTATGGGCACTTTTATTGATAGTACACACATGAAACTCTAGTCCCCTATGAAGTAATCTCCACCAGTTGCAATGCACTTGTTGTACCGTTCCAACAACTTCTGGAAGGCCCCATCGAAGTCCTCTTGTGTGAGCGTATCAATGACCTTCGTCACAGCCACTTTCATCTCCTTAGTTCTCTCATAACGACAGCCTCTGAGCTTAGAGAATAACCAAAAGTCACAGGGACCAACGACGGGACTATATAGGAGGCTGAGGAACTGTCTTGATAACCACCTTGCTCAAATAGTCTGTGACAAGGATGGAGT
Source organism: Sepioteuthis lessoniana (assembly GCA_963585895.1). Lineage (NCBI taxonomy): Eukaryota > Metazoa > Mollusca > Cephalopoda > Myopsida > Loliginidae > Sepioteuthis > Sepioteuthis lessoniana. The sequence continues at coordinate 75,013,710 of OY757909.1, forward strand.
TGTGGACTGGTGCATTGTCCTGGTGGAAATGCCACTGACCCGATTTGAAGAGTGCTGGCCTCTTCCGACGGAATCTCTTGCTGAACTCCCTTAAAACCTCAACATAGTAACCCTAACCCTAACCCTAGCCCTTTGGCCAATCAACTCTGGTGTATTGACTTCCTTACTCCTCCCACACCTCTCATCATCCCTCACAGACTCCCTGCCTTCCTTGAATCTCTTATGCCACTCAAAAACTGATGTTCCATTCATGCAAGATGGTCGAAAAGCAGTCTGAAGCATTCCATATGTTTCTGTGGCATTTTTTCCAAGTTTAAAACAGAATTTTATTGCATATCGTTCTTCCTCACGTCCAGATTGCATTTTTGAAATTCACCAGCTGTGAGAATCAGGCCTTAGTAGGATGTATTCTAATTCCTTCTGTAGCTGTTCATTTGAATCTGAAATCATAAAAATTGATCAGACATCTCATAAGATGTATAGCAATAACATACAGAATTTTCAAGAGTCTACGACAATTTTAGATGCCCATACGAAAAAAGTCTGGAAACTTATCGTATGCACCTCGCATATATTCATATACGCTCATTGGCTACCGGATGTGAGGTAAAAATTAGCACTAAAAATTAGCAATGGCAATAAAGGGGTACTCCACATCCCCCACAGCTCCAAGTCTGTAGCCACACCATCAGACAGTTTAATTTCATATTTAGGACATTAGTTGGGGGAGTCTTACCGCTATGCAGAGACCCAGTCGGTGTATTCTACAACCCCAGCCGACTGGACTCGCTGTAAGAGTAGAGACGAAGAATCCACGTGACGCAGCATATCCATTCGATGAATGAAAATAATTTTCATTCACCAAACGGATATGCCCTATTACCAGATCATTTTACATACGCATAAACACACGCTCGCACAAATATATGTATACCTGTGTGTGTGCGTGTGTGTGTGTGTGTGTGTCTCTCTCTCTCTCTCTCTCTCTCTCTCTCTCTCTCTCTCTCTCTCTCTGTACTACTCAGAGTAGTGAAAGTAGATTCACTTTTATATATATATATATGTGTGTTTTCTAATATTTCTTTCAATTTGTATTTGGATCTAATGGGATCTTTGTCAAACAAAACAGATCGCAGAGAGCAGGAGCTCTTTACCCAAGTTTTATATCCGTTTTTCTCTCATAGCCCTTGATATTTACCAGGAGTTTAAGCAAATTAGTTTTAATCTATTTCCAGATACTCCATTATTCTACCATCTGGCTCACTTTTCTAAATTTAAAGTTGAATTTCCTCAATAAGAAGTTCGTCTGCTTATTTCATAATAGCAAGAGAATAAAAACGATTATTTACCAAAACTTTTAAAGCAGATCTGGTCACCATTATTAGCACCCTTTAATGTTGTTTTTTTTTTTGCTATATCTTCAGAAATAAACAGAAAATAACCAAATTTATATAAACTTCTTTTAACATTTGCTGTTTGTTTTTTGTTTTTTTTATCAACTATGAATTGTTAGTCGACCAAAGTTGTTTCACTTGTTTCATCATTTGTTTGTATGGTTTTTTTTTCAGGATATATTCATTATGTAGTGAAATGTCGTGGGTGCTAATAATTATGACCAAGACAGTATATACACCGGTTTGATTTGTCCTATATTTCACATTATTGAGCTGATATTCTTATAGAATCCGTTGTTGATACTTGCATAATTTTAGAGATATAGATATTCAGACAGGTGATTCACTACTGTATTAGGTTATAAAGAAATTTATTCGGCATGTTTGCTATGATAACTTTTATAGGACTTTACACTCCTATAAATTATTTTGGGCGGTATGCCACTTGTTCCCACAAAGATGGCGGACGCTCAATGTTCAGTCTCGGGAAACCATTGGCCAGGATGACCACGTGATATGCTTACAACTACGTCGGCGCGCGTAAATTCAAGTCCTGCGTCTTTGAGCCACTTACAAGACGCGTATTTTCTATAAATACGTCGTCTTCAAGCACCTTCTTTCTCTTTTACCAAATTTCTTTGCAGCGGCAACACACTTCCTCCAGTGTGAATCAACAGAAGGGCGAAGCAACAACATGCATGGGCCTCGCAGACATTCATATACAAGGACTATGAGACGCTTTCCCGTCTCTGAAAAACTGCCTGTTTCTAACCATAGAAAAAGGACATTTTAAACTTGCAATTCTTTTTGTAGCTTAGTTGTGTTACACACACACACACACACACACACGAGCTCACACATATATACACCCCATTATTTTGTTAGAAGAGTTAGTAATATTTTTATGTATCAATGTAAGATTTAATTGTTGTAGTATATAAATTTGTTTTTGTTCGTCGCCTTGTTTTAAATGTTCATTTTGTCCGCGCCGTTTCACAACCATTATTTGTTTCATATCTTTTACTTATTTGTTGCATGTCTTCACTCATTTATTTCACTGGCTTCCTTCATTTACCACTTTTTCCATATTATGTCTATACTATGCCCTATTCAAAACCTATCTTCAACATTAAACGTGTGGGAAATATTAAACCCTTATTTTCAATATACATAAACTCAACGTAAAATAGTTGGGTACCATATAAATACCAAACACAGGTACATTCACTTACACTTTAAAGGTGTATGATTATAATTATAGAAAGCATAGTTATGATTTGGTTTCGTTGAATTATTTTGTTTAATAGCTTATCAACCTTCATAGATTATTTAATGCCGAAGTCATCCTTGTCGTAGTTGTAGTGGTACTCTAAACCCATAGCAGGAGGTGGGGGATATGGGGGTCCGTCAAAGTGAAATTAATTGCATGATTTAATCATATAAATGATGGTTATGAATATAGATTAGTTTTTATCTTTCTTTTTTCATTTCATAGCCCTGTCGGTGGATCTTAGAATCCGTTGACTGTATCCCTTGCCCAAGGGTTAAACCTCTTCAAATGTACCATAGCCAGATATCCGGATATGGGAAACGTACATAGAATGTTCATAACATATATACATAGAACATAGGAATCCCGAAACACGAAACACAGGTAACGACTTCTTAGTTCAGGTACGAAACCTTTTATTACCTTTGAGTTAAAGGTTTTGACATAAGGAAGAGAGATGCACAATCTTTCTATGATGGCTTTTCCATCTGCCCCACCCCCAATACGTGTGGCACCCGCCACAAGGCCACTGGCCTGGCTTCGCCGAGCAAGCGAAATCCAACCTGATGCAGAACTCAACTCAACTACTGACTTTTTCAAATTTCCCAAAATCCTCCGCGCACGCTTCCGGTGCATGACGTCATTCACATTCCAGGTCACATCCTCACTCTGGGATTTTTATTTTGAGATCTGTGAACGACACATCCTCTCCGCGCGCGCGCGTCAACACCTGTGCTCAAGTTTGCACCTAACTAACCCATGTGCTGAGCCGAAATTTTCTCAGCCTAACTAAACCCAAAGGCAAGATATACAAAACGAAATCCCTCGGCGATTATATTACACAAAAAGAGGTGTCCGAGGTATGACACTAAACTGCATCTAATGTTAAGGCTCCAGTTCTGGAGATCTGAGGAGTACGGAATGCCCCTTCATTGGCAAAATTCGCTGCTTCACTCGGACCCAAAGTGATAGTACCTCTAATGGGTCAAATAGATCTTTTTAAAAAATATTCGTATTCGATAACAAGGTGAGCAAAAAAAAACCCTCTTTAGCAACACCTACACAAAAAATGTAAATATGGACGTACAATGAACGCGATTCACTTACTTCGAGGTATAAAATAACCCTAAACGGGTTGACTTCAACTAGTTATTTTCAAGTTGAATATTTTTTCATTTGTTGTGGTCCATAAAACTGTGTGTAAAAGAGAACCATTTGAGACTGCATGCTTTATGGGTTCAAAAAGGGTTCATCAGCTTCAGAAGCGGCGAGGGATGTTTGTATTGTTTATAGATGTGTCGGAAAATTCAAATGATGGCTTATTCAGTTTCATTCAGGAAAATCTTATCCTCAAAAATACTCATCGGTCTGAATTACCGACTTCAGTCAAAAGTCAAGCTTTTCTAATCTGAATTGAAGAAAATCCTAAGCTGACATCTAAAGAAACGGCAAAACAGTTTGATACAACCGAAACATTATTCATAAACCACCTACATGAACTTGGTAAAGTATCAAAACTTGGCCAATAAGTTCCACATGATTTGAGCAGTTCTCAACTTAATCAGATAATCGACATCTGTTTGTCATGAAGCATAAGACATGCTACCGAATTTGAAAAAGAGATTATTGTTTCAGGCTCTACTTGAATCGAGTTCAAATTCTGGAGGATTCAGTTTGAATTTCACTTTGCACTTATACCTTTGGGAAAGGCATGAATCCAACTATTCTTTCTCCTGCTATGGCTAAATAGTTGGGCAAATTGGACTCTAAGCTTGATATGCCAAACAGTCTAAAAGGAAAACTCTGAATTCAAACTAATTGTAGACCCGGAGAGGGATGGGCAACATGATAAGCTACATATGTAATGCTCCCACGTTAATAGACACAAATGTTAAAATTTTATGATTTTGAGGTATTATCTCAAAAGGGATCTTCAGAAACGATGAAGCTGCTTACAGAATTTGGAAAGTGAAAGGGAATGAAACAATATTTGATTGATTGATTGATTGATTGATTTCAAAGCCATATCAACGCCTCAAGTGTTGTTTTATACCGATAGGTTAGGGAATTGTGTATATCTACATTTTTGTGCAGTTTTTTAAAAGTGTCTTGCTCCCTGTTATATTAATTATTGGTATCTGTAACATGTAATTTGGAAACAAATCTGGTTAACCAATAGATGGGACCTTAGCAGGTATTACCACTCCAGTTCAAAGTTGACCAGGGAATAATGGCAATAAAAAAGTACTCTAAACTCCTCAGATCTTTAGGAATGAAGCCTCACGATCAGATGCAGTTTATAGCCATATCGATGACAACTCATTTAAGGGACTAGGGTTTAACTGTATCCCTGACAGGCAGGTAAGAACACCGTCACCCCAAACTAAAAGATTGGTTGTTTGTTTGGGTTTTATGGCATATCAACCTTCGTAGGTTATTTAACGTCAAATTCATTTTTATGAAAATAGTTCTATTTCAAACAATTCAGTTTTGCATTAGTACGCAGTTTAAATATAAATGCAGTTTAATTGTGAGAAACATTTCTATTTCAAGCTATTCAGTTTAGTCAAGCAGTTCTAATTCAGCTAATTCAGTTTAGTATAAGTACAGATTTTGTTTACACATAGTTAAATGTCAAAACAGTTATATATTTAACAATTCAGTTTAGTGTAAATACAGTTTCAATGTCAAAAACAGTTTAATTTCAAATAATTCAGTTTAGCATAAGTACGCAGTTTAAATGGAAGTACAGTTTAATTGTCAAAACCATTTCTATTTCAAGCTATTCAATTTAGTCAAACAATTCAGTTTAGCATAAGTATGGAGTTAGTTTTATTTAACCCATACATAGGGCCCTATCAAGTGCTACCACGCCGGGCCAGAGTAGACCTGGGAGCAATGGCAATGAATGGGTGCTCAGCATTCCACAAAGCCCCAGTATCACTGGAACCTCACCATCAGATTGTTTAGTGTCATACCCAGGACACTCATTCGGGGGTTCTTACCCCTCAGCAGAGGTGCAGTCGGTGTATTCTATAGCCCCAACCGACTGGGCAATACACAGAATTAAATGTCAAAACAGTTTTATTTCAGATAATTCGATTTAGCATTAATGCACAATTTAGGCGTCAAAACGGTTCTATTTCGAGCAATTCAGTTCAGCATAAGTACGCAGTTTAAAAGTCAAAACAGTTCTATTTTAAACAATTCAGTTTTGCATAAATACGCAGTTGAAATGCAAAAATCAGTATAGTGAAGGAAGCACGGTTTAGTTCTATTTAATTTATAGATAGGACCCTTATCAGGTGCTACCACTCCGGGCCCAGAGTGGACCTGGGAGCGATGGCAATAAAGGGGTACTCCGCATTCCCCAAAGCTCCAGCATTACTGGAAACTCAGCATCAGATTGTTTAGTGTCATACCCAGGACACTCGTTGGGGTTTAGTTGCATTCGGTGTATTCTACAGCCTCAGCCGATAGGGCAATTTAGGCTTACAGTACCTGGTGTTCCCAAGTGGTCCCCCCTCTAAGTACTAGTCAGACTAAACACTGCTTAACCAAACTAAAAGAGGTTCCTGGATATTTCTTTATGAAGATATAGAAGCCTTGAGATATTTGCATAACAGAGGTATGCTGAACGAATGTGATTACATATATATATATATATATATATATATGAGGTCACTGGTCAGTATATATACACAGCCCCCAAAACTGATTTCCACCCAAAAAAGGGGGGGTAAAAGTAGACGGTAATCAGATAATGTTCTAAAATTTCAGAAAAATCATGATCAAATAAAATACCGTAGGTAGATCATAAGACATGTCGGTTGGTTGAATTTTATGGCATATCAACCTTTGTAGGTTTTTTAATGCCACGTCCTCCTCACACACACACACACACATATATATTCGCGCTCCATTACTTTTGGAGTAGCTCCAGCTATCCCTCACACGCCCCAAATTGGAGCTAGCTCCCCTCACGCTCCCCATTTTTAGAATTGAGCTGCTTCAGCTCCAACTCCAGCTCTTTTAAAAAAGGAATGGCTCTTTTTTTTCTTTTTGCGTCCCAGAGTGAAAATATACCTTCTTTCATAAATATTCTATTTCGCCAATTAGTGGTCAAAGTATATGTGTGTACATCAAAGGATCTCATCAATATGGGTGGGGATGTCACTTTAAGTGTAAGACTGTAAGATAATATTTGACAAAATCTCGCTAATATTTTGAGATTTGCAAAGAAGATGGGATTTCTTGCTCCTAAAGGAGAACATGTCGGATGGAGCATAAGATTATGCATAAATTTTTGTTGCCGGGGTATAGAATAGAAATAGAAATCCCTAAAATATTTTAAAACAATTTAAATGTTCGTTGCATTAACAACCTATTTTTCCAAGGGAGGAACATTTGACCCGATATTTGTTCAATCCCAAGGTTTCAGCCAGATATTTTTGTATGAAATTTCAGGACATTAATTGGATCTCTGAATAATAGTTTATTCGCAATTTGTTGATATTTTTCGTTCATCGTTTATTCAAAAATACACTTTATATTTCGAATCAAATGCTAACATAAATACTCGGTAAATAGTTTTTCAACAAATCAGATCAATTTATCGAAGTTCATTAACCTTTTCTTAAACTATTATAAATAAAAAGTAAACAATTCAAATATATTTACTTTAATCATTTCTAAAGAAAAAACTCTAGCGAGCCTTATTTCTTTGAAAATTAATTATTTACTATTTATTTTGAAAGGGAATTTAAATTTGTTCTAAGTAAATAAAGTTTTACTATTAAACATTACATTAGTGATTATTTTCTTTTTGAAGAAAGGAGCTGCAAACATATCTCACAGAGAAGAGAGACAGAATTTAGATATAACAAAATATGAATTAATAAAACAAAATCAGTTAAAATATTTTAAACTTACAGTTTTGAGGGGGAAAATATTCTCGTCAGCATTGCAGTTGGTAGGAGAAACTTACGAAATAAATTTTGAATAGCAGACAAAAACATAAATCTTCTATTTTCAAGAGTTAAGGCGATATGTCGTATTATTTCCCTGGGATGGGGAATATATATAATGGGTAGGGGTCAAATGGCTTCAAAACCGATTCAGGGTAGCAATTGGCTGAAAATTACCATTTCTTTTATTACTATACTCTGTTATTTTCAAGCTAATAAAATCTAAGTATCTTAGTTAAGTTATTGTATTTCTTTCCAAATTATTATTTCAATAAAATAGTAGGGATGGACAAAACTGCGCCAGTCTAGTGCGCTACAGATAGTTATTTCTTTTTACAGACGCAAAAACTATATAGCCTCAAATCTTTGTAAAGAATTTCTTGATGAAGACATTCATTCATTCAAAATTTATAACAACAAATAACAATTTGAAGTTTTATTTGTCTTTGAAAAGCAAAAAAATAATAATCAACCAGTTTACCGTTTTTAGTTGAATACGATGAGACATGTAATTTTTGGCAACATTAGTAAAATATACTAAAAAATTAACGTTTGTTGCTGTTTTTACAAACAAATCCTTCTATTCCTTTTTTCTTTGAATGATTTACCAAATTTCTATTATATGTTTTGAAATATAGGTGTAAAATAAAACAAAGAAAACGTATTTACTATTTTTTATTAAAATAATAATTTGAAAAAGTACAGTGTAACCCGGATATAAGAGAGTTTATATACATTAACGCAGGCTCTAATTTGGGACCAGATAAAAAAATCTCTCTTATATCCGGGTCTCTTATATCTGAGTTACACTGTACAAGGACTCAACTTAGAGAAATATCGATATTATTTGCTTGAAAACAACAGAGTTGTAATAAATAAAAATACTTATTTAAAAAGTATTTATTTAAAAACAAACATATTTCTTTAGTTATTACCCTTAAAGATTTATTTTTAGCTATAAAAATACGAGTCATAAATGCGAGAAGAGTTCAAATCTTTAAGAAAATGACTTCAAAGCCTTTCTACAGAGTGACTGACGCCTTTGAAGAGACTTTTTCCAGACTGTCTCCTGTCTTCTAAGAAAAATGGCCCATCAGAAATGTAGCACCTAGCTGACAAATCATACTTGCTTCTAAACAAAAATCTGAGAAGTTCAAATTTTTCGGCTTTCATGTCTAATTTTTTTTATGTATAACTCTCCCCCTCTCTCTCTCCTCATATACGTTTAACACAGTTATAAAAAATTAAAAAAAAAAGAGTTAAGCTCAAATTTTCTTTTCTTTTTATTGTTAAATGTTTAAAAAAAAAAAAAAAAAAAGAAGAATTTTGGAGCCAGGAGCGCAAAAACCACGCTGGTTAGCCCCAAATGGAGTTGCTCAGGCTCCACTCCGGCTAAATATAAAATGAGCCCTCTTCTCCTTCAGTCTTTTTTGGAGGGCTCTCTAAAGCCCTATATATATATATATATATATATATATATATATATATATATATGATTTGTAAACGAATATTTTGTTGGTAACATTTTTAAACAAGCAAAAGCACTTTTATTTGCACACAAATGTTTTCAAGTCTTACAATCCAAGACTAACAATTCTATCAAATATTAATCATTTGTTTGTACATAGTTAAATGGTTTCAAGTATAGTAAATGATTAAACAGTTCTATTCATATGAGACTCTAACAGGTACTACTACTCCGGGCAAGAGTGGACCTAAGAGCGATGGCAATGAATGGATACTCTGCATTCCCCAAAGCTCCAGCATTACTGGAACCACACCATCAGATTGTTTTGTGTCACGACCAGGACCCTCGTTGAGCAGGGTCTTATCCTTCTGCAGGGAAGCAGTCGGTATATTCTACAGCTCCAGCTGACTGGGCCATAAGACATTTGTTAGGAGAGACTTGCCCCTCTGCAGAGAAGCAGTCGGTGTATTCTGCAGCCCCAGCCGACTGGGCAAGAAACAACCGGTTGAAGATTTCACTAAAGGTCTTATTAAGAATATTTTAAATGCATATAAAATTGGGTTACTTCTACTTTTCGGTAATCTTGAAGGAAAAGCAACTAAAATATTAAAGGAAGTTATAACTGTCTCGGCAGAGAAACATGGTCGTGGCAAAGGACAAATTACCATGTTTTGGGAAAATGTTCGTCACAAATATTCTTCTGTTGCGTACCATAGGAAAGCGGTTTTCGGACTGCGTATTTGAGACTTTGGTGTACACAGAGACTTCGAAGTTATATATATATATATATATATATATATATATATATATATATATATATATATATATATACGAGGGTTATCTAAGGGCAATGTTTTTGAAAAAGCAAAATAAGTATTTTCTTCAGAATTTCTTTCCATGATTATAAACTCTGAATGGTTTATAGCAAAATGTATTTCAATGTCTCAAGCATTTTTGGCGGGTGGGGGGCTATTCAAGATTGTGGCAATCAAAGTGCTCCAGGTTTGAACAGAAGACTGTTTGGTGGCTAAGAAGTGCAAGCAATGTAAAATTTACTGAAGAATGTGTGATGTGTACAGAGAGGTATCTTTTAGTCAAAAAATTTCACAAATGTGCAAAACGGGTTTGCCACTCCAAGCTTGGGTTGAAAAGACAGTACATTGAGAGGAAACACTCTGACTCTCTCCGCTAAAAAAACATTCTGGGAGCAGTGATCAGTAAAGAAGGTCACACTGACAGTCTCCTGGAACATGAAATGACCCATTACTATTGATTTCCTTGAAAAAAAAGTGCAATTGTAACAATGCTAATGTGACTGTGTCTATACTACTGTATGGTTGCACCGCATAGACGCTAAGAAAACACACCGAGAAAAATTTTGATGGTAACTACACAAAAATGCTACAAGTTATTTTGACCAAATTGGATGCAATACCTCACGAAACAACAGTTGTCCGGCCACTTACATTCCATCTCAAAAACCATCCAAGTAAGGCGAACACGTTACGCGGAACATTGCAGGAGATTGAAAGACGAACTCATAAGTGACGTTCTTCAATAGACTCCGACACATGGTCGTGTCAGTGTTGGCCGACCAGCAAGAACTTATTTACATAAGCTCTGTGGGGACATAGGATGTAGTTTGGATGACCGACCGGGAGCGATGGATAATAAGGATGAATAGAGAGAGAAACTCAGGAAAACCCATGCTGTCAGTTGGACAGCATGATGATAATGCTGAAAACAGAGCTTCCTACTGCCAGGTCCTTGAGCAAAATTCAGCTTATTTACTGAATGATACTTTATATATATATATATATATATATATATATATAGAGAGAGAGAGAGAGAGAGAAACGGTTGATATGCCATTAAATCAGACAAGATGATGAAAATAAATGGAAAAGTGGATGAACCAAAACAATTACGACAGGTTTAGTAGTAATATTTCGTTCTTTATTTAAGGAAGAACTACTTCAGACTAGAGATTTTTTGAGTTTTTCTACAGTTTTAGCAATTGAAAAAATAGATAAAATAATTGGGAAAATATCTTTTTATACCGTTTTAAATTTTCCCCATTATTTTATCTATTTTTTTAATTGTTAAACTGTAGAAAAACTTTTAAAAAATTAGTCTGAAGAAGTTCTTCCTTGAATAAAGAAAAATACTACTAAACTCTTGTGTTTTGGCTTATCCACTTTTCCACATATTTTTATTACACACACACACATAAACACACACACACACACACACACACACACATATATATATATATATATAATGTGCGTAGATATGTTTTAAAATGAAACAGCTTGAAAGATTTTGAGTTTCTCTGACGTGTAGGTAGAGTCTGGTTTTGTTTCTTTTTTAATGACATATCAACCTTCATTGGTTATTTAATGTTCAAGCCCTCGTTATAGAAAAACACTAGTGCGACTAGAGTTCGAACTCGCTTACTACAATTTCTCAGGTCGTCACTTTAGCCACCCTACCACGGGTACTACACCGTGAAATCTGGAAAGCTTTCGCGCACTTTTGTACCTGTTTAACTTCATACATAACAGTAATGTCTGAACATGTCAGAGAAGATTGGTATTTGTTACATTCATTCAAGTTGTTACTTGGTAGTGTTACGTCTATGCACGGATGACCACGTGATGGATTCTGTGTTAGAAAGACCAAGTAATTGAATGTATATATCTGTATTAGATCAAGAACAATTAAAGATGACATTAGTTTACTAAACCATCCCAGTCGGTTTGCGGATGTAAAATACACCAACTGCATCTCTGCAGAGACATAAGAGCACCCCACCACCACCACCACTAATGAGCGTCCTGATATGACACTAAACAATCTGATGGTGAGGATCCTGTAATGCTGGAGCTTTGGGGAATACCGAGTACCTCTTCATTGCCATCGCTTCGAAGTTCACTCTGGCCCGAAGTGGTAGCACCTGATAAGGGTCGTATCTGTGGGTCAAATAGAACCGTTTGACATTTAAACTGAGTGAAAACAAGGTGGTATCCTCGTGGTATGATGTAGTAAGCGAGTTCGAACTTCAGTCATGCTATTACGTTCACTTTCGGACAAATACCCTTGGAAAAGGTATGAGCCCCCTTATCCTCCCAGCTATGGGTTAAATAGTACCGCTACTGTTCTTCTAGAAGGATGGTTTTGGCATTAAATAACCTACAAAGGTTGATATGCCATTAAACAAAGAAACCGAACCGAACTGAGTGAAAACAAATGACTTATGCTAAATTGAATTGTTAGAAATAGAACTGTTTGATCATTTAACTGTGTGTAAAGATTACTGATGTTTAATTAAATTGTTAGTGATACATAGCAATACTTGAAACTATTAAACTTTGTTGAATTATGTTTACAAATCATATATACCTAACATATATGTATAAACCGGATTTGGCATTAAATAACCTACAATGGTTGATATGCCATAAAACCAAACTAATTGATTTACTAAATGTTTCCTTGATTATTCGTTTTTTTTCTCTCTTAATTATTCAAGGAGGAGTTCCCATGAGGTAATAGCAAATGGGATGGACAATGACCTCAAAGTAAACGAGTTCGAGTTCAAATCATGTTATTAACTTCACTTTCCGACTAATAATTTTGTGGAAATTATTAACCCATTTATATCCCAGCTATTGCTTTTTCTACCAGGTTGCTTTGGCATTAAATAACCCACTGAGTTTGATATGTCATTAAACAAAGAAATCAAACCTTAATGATTTAATCTTTATTATCAGTAAAGTAAATCGGCCCATTGGCCTAACGGTTAGAGTGCTCACCAATGGCCCTGGAGACCTGGGTGCAATCCCAGGTCCAGTCATTCTAAAGACTCAAAAATGGTACTTGATTCCTCCTTACTTAACACTCAGCATAAGGTATGGATCAAGGGTAAAATGGAGCAATCCACGGAAAGGAGTAGCGCCCTTCCTCACACCTCGGTGTAGTAGCGACTGAAAAGGGAGCCTTCAGGTTACCCTCGACTACGGTCGCCAACTTTACTTACTATATTATTAACTTTTACAACACTCCCGGCAAGAAGAGATGATTGTGGAGTTTGCCAACGATGTATGTGATGTCAGACGTATCGGAAAAGCATATTCGTCTTCACCGTGATGGCATTTCATATCATATACATAAAGAGCCTTTTAAAATGTTACTATTTTAATCAACTTTTATTGGTTTAAAGTTTTTGTATGTTTAATAATCATTGTTATGTGTCTTTATTTCAAAGCTATTTACGAACTTCATTGGGTTACTTAAAAAACATGACATTACTGGGTTTTTCAGAAAAATTCTTGTTCAAATGATTTCAAATGTTAATAGCATGTGTAGAAAAAACTTTTATGTTTTTTTGTTTTTTTTCTTTTCATGAATAGAAATGCCATTCGCAGGAGAAGAAAAGAAGTTTAAACATTAAATAGAGGATATTTAATTGTTTCAGCACACTGTTAAAATTTGAAGGAGAATTGGTTAAGTTTTTAGATTGCAAAATGATGAAGCCGGTCCTGAATGAGGACCTTCGCTACTACTCGTACAAGTAGCTCAAGGGGAAATTCTAAGAGTGAAGGCCGAGGTGAACCGCTTGACTAAATCAAAGAAGCTCCTGAACAAACTGAGGAATCCTGTTGAGCCAGGGATGATCTGGTGGCTTGCCTACACTCGATGTGGTGTCAATCGTATCGTGCAAGCCACATTCCCCCAAATTATGAGTGTCTCAAATAAAGATGATGTCATGCCATCTCACATCTTCAAACAAGGCCGTAGGTTCAATTCAGAAGGCCATATGTGTGGTAACAGAATTCAGCTCCTTGTGAAACCTCCGGAAAATGTCGGACGCGGTTGTCGGAGAATTTCTACTTCATCAGCCTCCTTTTATCTCTTGATAGTAACCCATAGATTACTATGTGCTGGGCGCGATTGAGAAAAGACATCAACCGCTCTATCTGTAACACCAAGGCCAAGCTGGTAAACCAACTTCGAGGAGGTGTTCGGAAATCTTCCCTGGTACACAGTGAAGAACGCATACGCAAGGTTCTATTGTCGTCTTGAGTCCGTGGTTCAAGCTGAGGGCGGCTACTTTGAGAGAACTGTTATCTCTAAACCATAATCTAGTAGATATTTTTCAAATAAATACTTTTATTTTTGGATGAGATATTGTGTTTTCTTTTCGTTCTATGCAGACTGTTAGATTTAGCCTGAACGCCCATTAGATATCGATTTGGCAGAGGTTAATATGGCTCAAGGCCAACAGAAAATAAACGTGAGTTGGAAGACTCTTTTAATCTTTTAATCATTCAAATAAATGTATTTACCCAAACCCCTATGCCACGGGTAGGAAACGGTACAAGATTAATTTCTAAGCAGAGTACAGCTGGCTTGAATTCAGAGTTTTCTTTCTCTTAGACGGGTTGCTTTACCAAAATTAAAAAGCTCAGTCTGCTCTACAATTTGCCCATACCAGTGGACAGCAGATGAATTCATGTCTTTCTTAAGGGCATTAGCACTTATTGAAATGCAAACAACCTCGTCCAGGATTTGAACTCAGGTCACGGATTCCAGTCACTTCGGCGATAACCATTACGCCACGCACGTCTCAAACAGAAAAATGAATAACGCATTCTTTAGATCAAATTATTTATATTGAGGCGGTAAAAAGTAAATATTATTGTCGTTGGAATTGCTGAAGATAAGGCTACATAGTGGCAGTCGTTTTACTTTAACGAGTAATACTCCATCTGGTTAGTACTAGTGAAATGCTCAAATGAATACTACATTTAAGGAAGATTTTTTTTTAATAGATTAAAATAAAAACGCGTAACCACCCAAAAGGTGTATATTTAATATAATTAGGTATACGGTGAGTTTATGGTCGTTTATTTGTTTGTTTTATTTATATCGGTGCTTATCATGTATCCATTCTGACTGACAACAAACCGTGTTATGAAAAAAAAAGAGAGGTGTGGCTCATTTAATATCACTATAGACAACCCCATGTGATGTTGATTCAATTGAACAAAAAAAAACCACCAGAAGAGTTGAAAATTAACGCCTTTTTTTCTTCTTCTTCTTTTTTACAAACAGAAAAGAATTTAAGCAAAATGAAAGAAGAGAAATATTTAAAATACTAATGTTTAATTTCAAATATTTATAAACAATTTTTTTTTTTTCGCATCATCAAAAATAGGTTTAAAAACATGGAGGACTAAGGAAATGCAAAAAGTCGAGGTAGAGTACACCAAACTTAACAAGGTGAACTCAAATTGTACAAATGATATAGCTTTTTCTGGTACCACCCATGACAATCCCAGCTGGTGATGGCGTCAAACAGGGCGACGCAATCTTACCAAAACTCTTCACTGCATGTCTCGAAATGATCACCCGAGACAATGACGGGGAGGTTGACATTAATGCCAGCCTTCTCTTCATTGTCATCTTACGGTGAGTTATTAACTCACCTCCGGTTTTCAGATGCTATTGTGCTCATCGCTGAAACCACTAATCAGTTACAGGCGATGCTGCATGAGCTGGACAATCAAAATTCAACAGTCGGCCTCAAGATAAACCGCATGAAACCAAATTCTTACGTTCCGAAGAAGCACCATCGGACCGTATAGTGGCGGGAAGTGATTAAATCGAGAAGGTGAAAGAGTGCGTTTACTTTGGACAGATGATGAACATATGTTGAGATATGAAATCTCACGGAGAATAAGATCAGGGTTTAAGGCATTTAACACGCCAAAATATGGGCTCAACGCAAAGCGGATTAAAACAAAACGTGCCAATCTCTTCAATAGGAACTTTTTGCCTGCGATGTTATACGAAAGCGAAAAGTTGGAAACTACGAAGAAGGAAGAACAGAGACTGGTTAAAGCACGTCGAACTATGGAAAAATACAAGCTGGTAATATCTTTGCGAGAGCGTATCTGAAGCGAGGTATTTCGGGAGTGGAGTGAAAGACGTGATCGTGGAATACCAAAAGCAGAAGTTCCACTGGGCCGGACATGTCATAAGGTTCCCAGACAACAGATGGCGGAAGCTTGAGGAGTCTTACACTCTGCAGAAGATACAGTAAGTGTATTCCAAGCTCCACCAAAAGTGTGAAAATTCTCTAAGATAATAAAAAGTTTGGGTTTCTTTGTTTCAATGGCACATCAACCTTTATGGGTTATTCAATGCTAAAGCCATCATTGTAGAAGAACAGTAGTAGTACTATTAAACCTGTAACTATAGGCGGGGACATAGTGGTTCATACTTTCCGTAGAATATTAGTCCGAAAGTGAACGTAATAGCGCGACTAAAGTTTAAACTAGCTTTCAACGATCAGCATGTTAACCAATGCACTACGGCACTCCCACGGTGACTAAATAATTTACTAAGCTACCTACTTATTATGATGAACAGGAAACTGCAAGTCTGATGTTTATTTGAGCCACTCTATGCTTGTTTCAAATCCTGCTAATTATACGGTCGATCTTATGCCAATATATTTCTCACATAAAAAAAGTTCAATTAGTTTGTACAGATCTGGGAGACCGGGGTTCAATCCCAGGTCGAGTCACACCAAAGACTTTTTTAAAAAATGGTACTTGATACCTCCTTGCTTAACACTTAGCATTATAAAGTAGGGATCAAGGGTAAAGTGGGACAATCTTGGGAAAGGAGTTGCGCCCTTCCATACACCTCGGTGTAGTAGTTATTAAAAAGGAAACCTTCGGGTCGCCCTCATCTACGGTCGCCAACTTTCCTTATTTAATTTGTACAGCAGTGTAAGCTATGATTCCATAAATTCAGATTTTCTGAGCGCTAAGCACACAAATTTCAATTATGGCGAGACTTGGAATACGCTTACTGTATCCTCGGCAGAGTGTAAGACTCCCCAAGCCTCTGCCAAAAAAAAAAAAGAGCTTCTGATTGTGAGTCTCCAGTTCTGGAGATCAGTGAAGCGTGGAAGGGTGGAGCGTTTCTTCATTCCTATTATTCCCATGTCCAATTTGACCTTGACGTACCATCTATGGGTCTAATAAATCAATTCCAAAATTATGCAACCGCGTGCAAAAAAAGTCCTCTTTTGAAACAGCAACAAAAATGTAACTGAATGCATTTCCCTAACCTCTAGGCATAAAATAATTGTAGACAGATTGACATGCCGTTAAAATAATATTATAGAGAATGATTTTCATTTCGTTTTTATATGTTAAACTTGTAACATTTGTACTGATCGACAAGATTGCTAAAAATTACCTGATACTAATCATTCCCGTTGAATAGCAACGAATATTTTCATTAAGGAAGATGAGGGTTTTACATTCTTATAGTTTGGATATAAAAGAAATTATTCAGATATTACCAAAGTATTGAAGGGAAAAACATTTAGGTGAAACCACCGATCAGTAAAGATTTTGCCTCTATGCTGGAGATCTGTCCTGTGGACCTCACCTCCCTATTAGACTAAATAAAACAAATGTGTTGTTTTTTGTTGTTCTTGTAGTTTTTTGTTGTTGCTTTTTGTTATTTTGGTTTTTGTTTTTGTTTTTTAGTTTATAAGGAGATAAAATCCGAAGATAATGTCCATATAATATCCCTTGAGTCTTTTTCTAAATAACAGTAGGGTGGAAATAATACCCGTGCCAATACAAGATTGAAGTTTGCAGTTTAACCTTATGTTTAACCTCATGTGATATCAAAAAGTTAGTTTTAAGTTTTATAAGTGAAAATAATTGGAAAAATAAAACAGATTTTTTGTTTGTTTTTTTTTCTTTGTTTTATTTTTATTATCATTCCTCATAAAAAAAAAACGTAGACAATTTATTGTTTACACATTTCCTTTATATTCAGTCAGCATGAATTTTAACAACCAGCTTACATTTTTGCAACATTTTAAAGTTCGCTTGATTTCATGAGGCTAGGATTTCAAGTCCATTTGTAGTTAATTAGAGCCATAGGAAGTAATTGATGAAGGTATTTGATGAAGGTAATTGCCATAGATAATTAACTTTCATGCAAAGAATTAGTTAGAGGTTGAGAGGTCTGGGTTTTTTTTTCCTCAAAACGCTCGAGATGTTCATTCTGCTTCTTCATTCAGCGTTTTGTTTTGTTTACTTTGTTTTTGTTTTGGGGTTTTCGTATTTCTTCTCTCTCTTTCTTTTTTTTTTTTTTTTTTTTTTTTTTTTTCAATTTCACTCCCAAGCACGCTGGCATATGAATGGATATATGTACAAATGCGTATTTGCTAAATACTCCAGGTTTTTACCGGGTGAGTAATTTAAGATTATTCGCTTAGTTCCAGGAGTCCTCCCACCAGGTAGCTCCCGCCTACTCATCTAAAATGGATAGGGGCTGGATTCCTTGCTCGGCACCTGAGGCGCTTCTAAAGGGAAATGCGGACGGAATCCAATCATTTTTTTAAACCACTTCCTGCGTGGCAACCCATATTAAAATGACCTTGAGTCGCATATTAGCTTGGTGGGAACCGAAATAAATACCAAAATATCTATGTGAAAAATATCTAAACGCAAATATACATATACAGATATTTTTTGGGAAAAGTATGAATCCAATTATTCCCCCTCCAGCTATGGGCAAATAGTAGGGCAGACTGGGATTTTCGACCTTGGTGAGGCAACTAGTCTAGGAGAAGGAAAACTCTGAATTTAAACCTGTTAAACTCCGCTTAAAAATTGACCTTGTGTCATATCCGGCCCGAGCGGAGGGGTTGGGTAAATATGTATACAGATATTTCTTGTGTGTATTTATGAATGTGTACACCGTCACTCTAATGGAACTGATTTTATTTATTTATTTATTTACTCATCAATTTTGGGCAGCGGTGGGAAGGAGGAGGAGTTGAAAGAGTACATCTACTTAAAACGGTTAATGAATATTTGCCGAAATATGGATGCAAAAATCTTGCCGAGATCAACGATAAAAGATGTGCTCAAGGCAAAGTTGAAAAAGCCTCAACATGTTGATCTCTTTAATAAACCCATTTTGACTGCAATGTTATCGTAAACGAAACATGGGGAACCGCAGACATGGAAGAACAGAGACTGGCTACCATACAAAGGATTATGGAAAGATCTATGCTTGTAATATCGTTGTGTACCAACAGAGAAGTCTAACTCGATAAGACATGTCGCAGGGTTCACAAACAACAGGTGAAACAGAGTTGTTGTGATATTCGAGAGACTTGAAACGACTTCTCAGAATTCAGGAAACAACGATGGTAAGAGGAAACTATTAAGTATTTCAAGACAACATAGAGAAGATTGAGATCAAGAATGAAATGGAAATGAATTGTTGCCATCGATAAGGGAAATATCAGATGACTGAGCGAATAAGAGAAAATTCAGTTATTTGTGAATTTTTTTAGATCAGTTATAAGGTATCTATGTAACAGAGAGCTAAGGGTCAAATAAGTTTAAATCTATGCACATGATTCACGTTAATATGGGCTGAAACAGCTTTGTTCATTTCTACCAGAAAAAAAAAGAAGAAACAATGTTAGTAATTGAACTTGGATCGATAAAGGCTGAAAAACATTTCTCTTGAATTTTGAATATTTAGAACTCAACTCAAATATGTCGAATCACTCAAATAGATATGCGGTTAGGTTTTATGGTGTATCAACCAATGTTGGTTATTTAATGCCAAATCCATCTTTATACATATAAACAGTTCTATTTCAAACAATTCAGTTTAGTATCAGTTTCGCCCATGGTACCGGAGACCAGGGTTCAATCTCAGGTCGAGTTATACCAAAGACTCAAAAAATACCATTTTTTGAGTCTTCATGCCACTTTGCTTAACACTCAGCATCAAGGGTAAAGTGGAGCAATCCAGGAAATGGAGTAGTGCCCTCCCCTATATCTTGGTGCTGTAACTATTGAAAAGGGAGCCTTCGGGTCACCCACGACTAAGGTCACCAACTTTACTTACTTACATTCTTTATATTTACACTCAGTTAAATGTAAGAACAGATCTATTCCAAACAACTCAGTTTAGCATTAGTACACAGTTTAGTTCTATTTAACCTATAGGACCCTATCTGGTGCTATAATTCCGGACTAGAGTTGACCAGGGAGTAATGGCAATAAAGGTATGCTCCGTATTCCCCAAAGCTCCAGCATTACTCGAGCCTCACCATCAGATTGTTTAGTGTCATATGCAGGACGCTTGGTGGGGAAGTCTTTCCCCTCTGCAGAGAAGCAGTCAGTATATTCTACAGTCCCAGCCGACAGGGCCAAATAAATACGCGACAAATTTTTACAATCGGCTACTAATCTTTATACTTCAGTTGCACAATGGGCCTGAAATTAGCCATTTTTAAAAAAATTTGTTTTCGTAACAGGACATGTTAAAAAAATTAATGGTAGAATTTGTGCGCACAATTTTATCATCGAAATGGAAGTGCAATTTTCAAAATGGGTTCTGTAAAGTAGCAATGATGAAGTAATAGCATTGACACACAATTACTTTATTCAGTAAGCATAAAAACAGACAGGACTCTTTTATATTATATTTTAAAACGATTTCCTAGATTGAATCGTTTCTAAGCCAAGATAAACAAGGGACACCCTTAGAAGGCCGGAGGATACAGTGGTTGAAACGAATAAAGAAGAGGAGAACAGTTTGAAAACCACGACCAAAATAATACACAAGTGTCCTCTCAAAAATTCAGAGGTACGTGTAACTTCTGTAGTTCAATGCTTGCCGATGGAAGGTTCCATTGTTTAATGGGATGGTTCATTTCTATTCGGTTCAGGTATATGCTAATCTAAGATAAAATACCAGTACTGTTCCCAAAAATGTTCTGTTTTCTTTTTTAATTGAAAGATTTTTATGACTATTTCAGTAAAAAATTGCTTTTTATAAGTAAATTTTATCTAGAAATATCATAAAACGACCGAGGTAAACACACACCAGGAAAGAGGAACAACAACCCCTATATAAACCAGTTGGACCAGCCAAGGGTCATTTATACTGGAAACAAGAGTGAGTTCAAGTCTTATTGAGTACCCCATTAAAAAGGCCTTGTACACACATGTTCTCTGACGAAAGCAACAAGCTGGAAATATTCATATATATAACACGTATGTAAGAACAAAATAGATAGATTAAGAAAATACAAATCTCTTCGTGGACCTTTCTATATATATATATATTAAATCTATGACTTAAATGCAATCTTTTTTAAGTGATTTCATTCAAATCTAGCAAACATTCATAATCAAAATTTTCTTTAAATTTTTTGGTCGACAAAGCTTGATTACATTGTTCAATCTTCGTGGGTTATTTAATGCCGAAACCACTTTTACATAACAACAGTAGTTGTACTATCTGGGGGATAAGAGACTTTAAACCTTCCCCAAAGGTATTAGTCAAAAGTAGACGTAACTGGCCGATTGGGGTTCGAATCCGCTTACAACGACATCACAGTCCAACACGTTCTCTACTAACGCCACGGGGACCCCCTCCTCACAAATGTTGATTTCTAGTATAAATATC
Source organism: Sepioteuthis lessoniana (assembly GCA_963585895.1). Lineage (NCBI taxonomy): Eukaryota > Metazoa > Mollusca > Cephalopoda > Myopsida > Loliginidae > Sepioteuthis > Sepioteuthis lessoniana. Next base: position 75,035,349 of record OY757909.1, read on the forward strand.
AGATAGATAACATGTTTAATTCTATTGTTGGATGCGAAAATTCAAGTCAAACTGTGAGTATTCGTTTCATTTAGTTTGATATTGTCATGTGCTATTAATAGTCCTTTTACTCTGGTTTTAGATGTCATTTTTGGATTTTTCTTTTGGTACTTTTGCGTGTCTGACAAAAGTCTAATAAATATTAAATTCTTCCAACACCTATAAATTTAAAAAAGATCCCTGGTAGAATTGTAATATAATGACCGAGGGATTTCGTTTTATGCCTTTGGGTTTAGTTAGGCTGAGAACCTTTCGGCTCAGTGCATGGGTTACTTAGGGGCAACATTAACACAGGTGTTCACGCGCGCGCGGGCGGAGCGGACGTGTCACTCAGAGATGTCACAATAGCTCGAGATGGGAAAGGGGGCTAGCCAGTGCGAATGACGTCACGCACCGGAAGCGCGCGGAGGATTTGGGGAGATTTTGAAAAAGTTAGTTGAGTTGAAACTAGACACCAGACGAGAAGGGTCGACTTTCAGGGCTCGCAGAGACCAGACGAATTTGCACGCTACGGGTGCCGCACGAGATGGGGGGGCGGCGGATGAAAAAGCCAGAATAGAAAGAATGTGTATCTCTCTCCTCGTGTCGAAGAACCTTTAAACTAAAAGGTAATAAAAAGTTTTGTACCTGAACCAAGAAGTCGTAGGTGTTTTTCGTGTTTCGAGATTCCTATGTTCTATCTTTATGGACATTCGATGTACGTTTCACACACAGCCATATCCTGGCTATGGTACAAAATTTTGCCCCATGAATTGTGCCCCATTGTATGGTTTATCATATCTTTTGACAAATTTACAATGTACACGGCTATTTGCATTCTATTTTGCGCGAATACCTTTCGGAAAGGTATGAATGAATCTGTTCTCCTCTGACCCATTGGTAAATAATAAGGAAGTCTTGATTCTTTAGGCTTGATTAGACATCCAGTCAAAGAGAAGGAAACTTCTGCATTTATACTCCGCTTAAAAATTGACCCTGTGTCACATCCTGCCAGTAGTATAAATTCTCTACTTCGTATACATTCAAATATACGATAGCTCAGTCGGCTGGGGCTGAAGAATATACCGACAGCATCTCTGCAAACGGGTGTGACCACCAGCAACGAGTGTCCTGGTATATGACCCTGAACAATCTGATGGTGAGGCTTCAGTAATGCTGGAGCTTTTGGGAATGCGAAGTACCCCTTAATTGCAATCGCCCACAGGTCCACTCTAGCCCTGAATGGTAACACCTGATACGGTCTTATGTAAGGGTCATATAAGACTGTTTGACATTTAAACTGTGTGCAAACAATTAATTAATGCTAAACTAAATTGTTTGAAATAGAACTGTTTAATCATTTGACTATATGTAAACAAATGACTAATGTTTAATAAAATTGTTAGTGATAAATAGAAATACTTGGAACCATTTAACTGCAAAAGAATGAGCTTAAGCTCGTTTGAAAAGTTTATCAACAAAATGTGTTTACAAACCATATATACAAAATATATATGTATATAGAGGATTTGGCTTAAATAACCTACAATTGTTGATACTCGTGTGTCATAAAACCAAACCAAACCAATCAAATATACGATGGTCAGTCAATAAAAAAGATGAATATTGCCTAAAGAGTTGGGAATAGGATGCACTCTTTACAGATTATTTTAAGTAGTACAGTCGGCGACCTTAGTCAAGGGCGACCAGAAGGCTTCCTTTTCAATAGCTACTACACCAAGGTGTAGGGGAGGGCGCTACTCCTTTCTTTGGATTGCTCCAGTTTACTCTTAATACGTACCTTATATTGCTGAGTGTTAAGCAAGGAGGCATCAAGTACCATTTTTAAAGTCTTTGGTATTACGCGACCTGGGATTGAACCCAGGTCTCCCGAACCATTGGCGAACACTCTACCCACTAGGCCAATTATTTTAATCTCCCAAGAATAAACCAATTTCAAACACTGCAGAGTCTACATTTATGGAAAGAAATTCAGAAAAAAAAAGATTATTTTGCTTTTTAGAAAATTCCCCTTGATTATTGAATGACCCTCGGATAGATAAGAATATTTTTTTATTTCTCAGTTCATTGATCATGAAATATATGCCGGTGCATAGAACGACGGAGGCTTACTTTACGGAACCAAAAATGATAAAATACTATTTTGGTAGTTTGAGATTTATACATATTTACCCAACCCCTCCGCTCGGGCAGGATATGACACAAGGTCAATTTTTAAGCGGAGTTTAACTGGTTTGAATTCAGAGTTTTCCTTCTCCTAGACTAGTTGTCTCATCAAGGCTAAAGAATCAGTCTGCCCTACTATGTGCCCATAGCTGGAGGGAGAATAATAGCATTCATACCTTTCCTAAGGGTATTAGTGCTATGTGAAATGCAGTCAGTCAAGTCCAGGATTTGAACTCGTGTTACCGTGTCCATTTCCTACGACGATAACAATTACACCACAGGTACCTCCTAGTTCGAGATTTATATGTATATACTAACGTATCCTGCGACTTTCCGAGAGCCAAATTTTAGCCTAATATTAGGGGGAGGGTCACAGCATACGCGAGATATAAATAAAGCCTAGCTTTTGCCAACTATTTACATACACAAAGTTTATATCTGGTATATGGTGCGATCCCCCTAATATTACGTTGAAATTTACGCCTCAGAATGTCGTAAGATACGCGAGTATATACAGCCATTAGAAATAAACGTCATAGCCAGTTTCAATAGGCGTTTTTTTTTTTTCTTTTATAATAAACGTTATCATCACTGAATGGTTAAAAGAGAAAATTCAAATTCATCGCACAAAATCCCTGTGTATAAATTGTAGTGCCGTAAAATTAGAGACAGTTGTACGCTTGCTAATTTACTCACCACCTGGAATTTAATTGCTTCACTATCAGTTTTATAATTCTTCTTGAAACTATTTTATAAAACTGAATGAAATCATTATCTACACGAAATGATAAATCAAGACGAGGATTGCTTTATCATCATCATCATCATCATCATCATCATCAAGGCGTGCCAGCAAAAAAGGATTTCTTTGACTCACCCTCTCCATTCGTCCTTATTGATCATCGCTCTTGGTAAGTCCTTTAGATGACATCCAGCGTTCACACAGAGCTGATGAATGCAACTTTTTATTGGTCGGCCAACACAGGTGTGTCCATGTGTAGAAGTCCCGTAGGAGAGAGTCCTTACTTCTTTAGTAGTGCTCATTTTATTTGGATTTTTTTGTGAGTTGGAAGGTAAGTGACCTTACAGCTTTGTTAAAGTCCAAGTGATGCAGCCATACAATAGTACTGACACGGTTTGCCTTATTAGAAAGACCAGATTTCCATATGGTCGATAAGCTGTCAATAGCAGAGTATACTTTACTTATGCGTATATTGACATATTTTTCAGTAGATGAGATATTGCTACCGAGGTACATAAATTAGTTTACTGATGACAAAGGCTTACTATTTAATGAGGAAGTGGCATCAGTTTGATTCATGTAGAGACCAATGCCTCTTGCTTCTTGCTTTGGTATAAATCTTTAATTGAGATCCAAAGAATTTATCAGATAAGTTTCAGACATTTCTAAATTCACTTTAGCTTAACGGTTATCATCGTTGGAAATAGAATCAACGATCAGATTTCAAATCCTAGACGAGGATATATGCATTTCATTTCATGTTAATGTCCTTCGGATAAGGCATCTGCTTTTAGAATGGTATACTGGAGGCTTTAGCATATTTACCCAACCCCTCCGCTCGGGCAGGATATGACACAAGGTCAATTTTTAAGCGAAGTTTAACAGGTTTGAATTCAGAATTTTCTTTCTCCTAGACTAGTTGCCCCACCAAGGCTGAAGAACCTAGTCTGCCCTACTATTTACCCATAGCTGGAGGGAGAATAATTGGATTCATACCTTTCCCAAGGGTATTAGTGCTATGTGAAATGCAATTAGTCTTGTCAAGGATTTGAACTCGTGTCGCCGTGTCCATTCCCTACGAAGATAACCATTACACCACGGGCACCTCCTTTTTTCCCTTCCGCTCGGGCAGGATATGACACAAGGTCAATTTTTAAACAGAGTTTAACAGGTTTGAATTCAGAGTTTTCCTTCTCCTAGACTAGTTGTCCTACCAAGGCTGAAGAACCTAGTCTGCCCTACTATTTATCCATAGCTGGAGGGAGAATAATTGGATTCATACGTTTCCCAAGGGTATTAGTGCTATGTGAAATGCAATCAACCTTGTCCAGGATTTGAACTCGTGTCACCATGTCCATTTCCTACGACGATAACCATTACACCATGGGCACCTCCTATACTGGAAGCTTTAGTCTTGGTTAGGCAACCAGGCTGGGAGAAGAACAACTCTGGATTCAAACTAGCTTTACTCTGCTTAAAGACTGACCCTGTGTCATATCGTACCCATGGTGGGAGGGTTGGGTAAGTGCATATATCAAACAAACACAACTCAATCTCGACAATGCTCGAATATACCCCTCCAGATATACTCATATAATGACTCCAGTACTTCAAAGGCTCCAAGCCATATTGAATACCCAATGTTATTCAGGCAAAGGAAGGACGTATACATTATTAGGTTGCTGTTTCTACGGTTTTTTTGTTTTGTTTTTCTTTTTAGTACTTCAGCTTTGTAACAATGGTACAAGACAAGTTATTGTTTAGTCTAGTTATTTCTGTAAAATAAATAAAAGTATATGGCCTCTTTTGTAAATTATCAATTCTAGTCTCCATAACTGTAAGAACTTTTATTCTTATTTTGGGTACAAATAGGTCAAAATAACAACAACAAAAAGTATTTGTTCATAAAAGAAAATAACAGAAACAACATTTTATATATGGCCACTTTTGTAAATTATCAATTCTAGTCTCCATAACTGTAAGAACTTTTATTCTTATTTTGGGTACAAATAGGTCAAAATAACAACAACAAAAAGTATTTGTTCACAAAAGAAAATAACAGAAACAACATTTTAATAGCATCTTTTATTTTGATCAAATGGCATTAACATACATATGTATATAATTTTTTTTCACAAAACTTGATTCGCAGTTAAGGAACAATTTCATGTCAAATGTATAAACAAATACCTAATAGATTAGCTAGAACCTTACACACCAAAGTCAAAAAACGTTAATAGATATTTAAATAAGCATTGTTGGTTTAATTACCACAGAAAGAAACCAGTTAAATGAGCCCCAAGGGCAACAATAATTCTTAATCATTGACATAGCTGATATGACCTAGGATTGAATTCTATGACACAATCAAAAGCAAAGATAAAAATAATTCTTTGACAGTTTCTTGCTGGCTGGCACCTTGTTAGAGATTGAAATATAAAGAGAATAAATAAAACAATGAATTGATTAGTTGTGATTTATTCAAAATGAACAACAAGAAACAGTATAAAAGACAAAAACAGAGTCCAAATCCCACAAAGATGACAAAATATTATAATTATTCAATGCTGATTGTTATTCTATGTAAATAGTTTCAAATGAAAAATGTTACATTGGAGATTTAATATGAAACTATAGCTAATTCCTTTTAGCATTTAGTTTGTATACAGATGCTTTTTCATGGAATATATATATATATATTTGTTTTTGCTTGTGTGCATGAGTGTGTACATGTGCGTGTGTGGCTGCATTTGTCAGTAGATAACGTGTACTGCTTATTGTTACTGAAGCAAAACAGTTGAATTAGACTTCTATATCCTAATCTTTTGGCATTGATAAATTTACAATTTTCATAATGTATATATAAATATATATATATTATAAAAATTGCATATATATATATATATATATATATATGTGTGTGTGTAAACACACACACGTATATATATGTATGTATATATGCATGTATGCATCTAGGTAAGATGTGTTTAAAGTTTGTGGTATCTACAGAGTGCTCAAAATGTGGGATAGATTATATATAAGTAATATAACAGAAATTAAAACCCCATTTTGTAACTATTAGTTTACTATTTTCATGATCACAGGTGATACTAAATTACAAAAAAAACTTTGTATTGTCTGACGATCACGAATATAGGAAACTATTAGTATCAATGTCAGATTTCGAATTTGGTGTTATACTACCTATATATATATATATATATATATATAATCTCACACATTTATACAATATAGATTTGTATATTAATAAGCAAAAAAGCCAAAAAGAAAAAAAAATTAAATGACATCTAAAAATACAACTTGTAGAAGCAAGAAAAGAAAAAATATTACATACATATATATCACGATTATTATTCTTAATTCCCTTTCCTATGAGTTAGTCATTTGATTAATCCTTTTCTTTTTTCTTTTCTTTTCTTTTTTCTTTTTTTTTTTATCTCCTTGTACCCCATCAAAATTATCATCAACAATTCCCATCAGTTTTATAGAAAATACAAAAGCCAAGCAGATCGGTCTTTTCTTCTGTTAGTCTGTTTGTCTGTCTGTCTGTCTGTCTGTAGTAACAGCCATCGTCACAATGAAATTGTATTTTTACCATTCACTGCATGTGGGTCTCCACTTTTCTAAATTTTTTTTTAAAAGATCAAATCCTTATCTTGTTTTTTTTTTCTACACATACAGTTCATCTGTATAAAGAAAGTCAATAAATATAAAGAAAAAAAGTATATATTTCTTAGATAAATTTACAAGGATCCTGTGTATATTTCAATACTTGAGTTTTAAAGTGGGTGAATGTGTACAAGAAAGCACCTGATTCAACAAGATTTGTTTGTAAACATTAATCTATTAGCATAATAAATATATTCATATATAGGGTGTTCCAGAAAAATCGATATAATTCCATAATCTAATAACTAATCCAATTCTCATTCAAATGATCTAAAATTTTAACAGCATGTGTAAAAACAGCCCAATAGAATTGTAAGTTCTTTTTAAGCATGCTGTTAAAATTTGACATCGTTTGAATGATAATTGGTCAAGTTATTAGATTACAAAATGATATCCATTTTTATGAAATACCCAGTATATGTCTGTGTTTATATAAATGTATCTATCCATAGAGAAAGTAGTTTTGGGATGTGTGTGTGTGTGTGTGTGTGTGTGTGTGTGTGTGCGCGCTCTGAAAGAATCTTCTCTATAGACAGAGATAGTGTAGATTTTATAAATACATATGTATACATTATTAGAGGAAGATTAGTGCTTCTCATCTTCTGTGTATATGTGCAAGCATTCAGGAGAAAGCAATGACTTATGAAAAATTCTGTGCATATGCATAAAAATGTTAAGCATATTCAGTGCTGGATTTACATATAGGTTAGTATGGGCTGCAGCCCAGGGTCTCCAGACTAGTGGGGTCCCCAAGCATCCTTTAGTCTTGGGCCCCTGATAAAACAAAAACAAAAAATAAAGATATAAAAACAGCAGAAAACTATTTATTTTCAGATTTAATGAGGCTACTTTGAACTAATTTGAAACAATTAAGAGTTTTTAGGTACCTCAACTTGGAAAAGAGGGTTTTAAATTCGATGAAGTCCTTTGAAGCACCTCCATTCAGATTTTGTTGCCTATTTTTTCTAATGTGAAGTAACAGTTTTTAGGTCCCTCTCATTGGAAAAGGAGGTTTTAAATTCAATGAGGCCCTTTGAAGCAGCCCCATTCAGATTTTGATGCATAAATTTTTTTCTATTCATATAGATTTTTGATGTAGCCTTTTTTAGTTTTTTAAAATTTTATCTACTTTGCCTACTTTTGCACTTCATTGAACACAAATATATATGATGATCGTTCAAAAAGTTTTAAGCCTCTCCCACATTTTAGATTTATCATACACCTCTCACCTTCGTGTGGACCTCTCCTGCTCAGAAATTGAGTCAGAAATCTGAATTATCTTTCCTAATTTTATAAGAAGTAGTAGTATGTTGCCACAACAAAAATGTTCAGCTATGGCTCTTCATTCTGGGAGAGGCTAAGAATCTTTTGAACGACCCTCAAAATAAATGCAAAATTGCTCAATATTGTACAAATTAGACAAAATATATCTTTTCTAAAGGGGAGCAATATATGTAATGAAGGGGCCCCAAATTCTGTTTGCCCAGAGGCCTCAAAAGGCCTAAATCCAGCTCTGAGTATATTGGATACAGAGAAGTAGGCTTGTGGGAAATTGAACTTGCTTCTCTAAATACAAAAGCAGAACATATTGTATTTGTTAGTACTGTTAACAAATCAACCAGCAAAGGAGATTATTAGAGTTAAGACAGAGTTTTTCATAGAGCATCTAAGAATGTATGCATTTCAAACTGGGTACACAATGTGTATGTCTATACCACCTAAGTATTGCTGATTTTACAAGAGCTCAGATGTACTGACTGTCAGGTGGCAAGAAGAGCTTGAATTTTCCCAATAATGTAGCATTTGCCTACTTTAAAAATCAGAATTCAAAATCCTAGCTTTTATCAAACATTGGTGAGTGATGTCTGAGGTAAACATGTTAAAACACCAAGCAGGCCCACATGTAAGGGATAGACATCAGGCAATATATAGTGAGCGTCTATATATTATGTGGATATATAGTAATTGATAGACATAAATATATCCTATATTCACATAATTATACATACATATACATATGACATTATATTTGTGTGTGCTTATATATACATCCATATATATGCATGTGTATATATATATATATATATATATATATCTGCTGTCTGTATAAATATTAATATGCAACCATATATACATGAATATAAATATATATACATATATATCTGTGTGTGCATGAATGTGAGTATATATATGCATTTGAATGTGTGTAAATATATACATATATATACAAGTACATGTATATATATATATATATATGCTATGTCTGTATAAATATTAGGTAACCATATATATATATATATACATATATATATGAGTATTTATGTATATGTACATATATATATATATGTTCTTGTGTGTATATATGAATTGACATATATATATATATATATATATATATATATATATATATGCTATGTCTGTATAAATATGAATATATAAGCACATATATATGAATATAAATGTATATGCACATATATATGTGTATTTATATGTGTAACTATCTGCATGTATTTGTTTATATGTGCTAAAACTGCATAAATATTAATATGTCTACATATATATATGCCTATGTATAAATATATATAGGAAACACAAATGGAAATGTATATATGTGTGTGTGTGTGTGTGTGTGTGTGTCTGTGTCTCTATTTCTGTGTGTGTCTCTCTGTTGAACGTATGCATGCCAGTGCCATATTTTATGCATACAAAAAATGAGTATGTAAAACAAGGAGTGACACATGTCACATTTGTGTTTTTCTGTGAAATCCTGATGACCCTCCGAAGACAAAGGTCAGAGCATTTTCTTGTGTCTGTCCATTTATCTATGTTTTGCATGTGACCCAGGTACAATGTTGTGGGCTCAAAACTGCTGCTAGGAGTACTTCCGAGCAAATTCTTTCCGACATCGTTTTTTATTTTCTGATTTTAGCTTCTTGCAGAGCTTCATCTGCTTGAAAAATTCCATCTTGTTCCGACAGCACTTCTCAAAATTGCTGGTGTACTTGGCAGCGCATCGGCTGATCTTAGGAAATAGCTTCCCAGAATACCTTCGCTTGCGTCGAAAAGGGTTGCCAACATGTGACACATTGTTTTCCTTTGCCATAATATGAATATGAATGCTGCAAGAAAGTTTCCGTCGGGCCACCTTATTACCAATCCGGCAGCAACGTTTTTGATTTGGCTTGAAGTATTTCGGCAATGCCTTTGATTGGTGATCCTTTTTTATTGTAATAATTGGCCCAGAAGTTTTTGACCGGGTTGTGGTTGTGGTATTATGGTAGATTTCCTTTGCTGAAGGCGGCACATAACCATGGACTGAAAGCAAAGATAAAAAAACAGAAAAATTAAAATTAAAAAAAAAAGAAACATTTGTGAATGAATTTACAGCTTACAGAATTTTAGATTGTTATATATACAAGGGTGAATCAAAAGTTTTCTAATATTTTTATACATGCTAGTTTGTAACTTGTATATCACATGATACACCTAGACGTTAGAGTGTTTGCCAATGGCCCGGGAGACCAGGGTTCAATCCCAGGTCGAGTCATACCAAAGACTCAAAAAATGGTACTTGATGCCTCCTTACTTAACACTCGGCATTATAAGGTATGGATCAAGGGTAAAGTGGAGCAATCCCGGGAAAGGAGTAGCGCCTTCCCCTACACCTTGGTGTAGTAGCTATTGAAAAGGGAGCCTTCGGGTCACCCTCGACTAAGGTCACCAACTTTACTTACTTTTATATCACATGACTGAAATCGTTCAAGCCATGGGAGATACCCCCTGTGATTGGTTGGATTGTGGTAGTTGGTGCATTGACATGTTGTGCATTGTTTTATGCTGTGTGAATATTGCACAAATGAATGTGTGACATATTCTAATTGAGAAACTTATGCTTTACAATTTTGAACTGTGCCATAACGCCATGGAAGCAATCGAAAACATTTGTGGTGTTAAAGGTGAAGGTTTGGTTAATCACTGTACAATAACCAGATGGTTGGGAAAATTTCGCTTACATTGCAAGAACCTCAATAATCAAACAAGGTCAGGTGGGCCTAAAATTGTGCATTCCAAAGCTGTCCTCCAAGACATAAAGATAAATCTGGTGAGTAGCACTTAGAGAGAATCACCTGAGCTTAATTCTTGTCACCTTCATAACCTCAGGGAAAGTATCCAAACCTGTGCAATTCTACCCATGCAACCAAAATAGAAAACTTTTGACTCAAACTAGTATTAACGAAAGTCTAATCTCTTTTAATCTTTTTCATCAAATATAGATAAGTGATAAATGGGAGGCGTATTTTAATCTGGAATCTAAAACAATAATGTTCATAGTTCTTTTTCTGATCCTTTACCTAAAAAGAGTTGTAGAAGTTTGGATCAGGAAGGAGCAGCCAGAAATGCATAGAAGTAGAAAGCTTAGGATTTCACTTACTATTTAATCATCCAGTTTTATTATCTTTCTTAAAACAATTTTATATTGCCATATGAAATACCTGTCACAACCAAGGGAATACTTGCATAGCAATAGAATGGTTATGTATATATTTTCAACTGACTAAAGAGATTAGTATTGACCTCTTATCTCATACAAATGATTGATTTATTCTGTGTGTAATGTGAAATGGGATGAAACAAACTAATTTATTGATTCAGTTGCCAAGTAAATTTGATTTAAACATTTCATAGTTAATATTAAATAAACCTTTGACTATGTATATTTGTTGTGAATCAATACTTTTATACAGAATAAGTTTGATAAAAAATAATTCTGGAAATTTAAGACAAGGCCACAAGAGTCCAGGAAACATGCCTTTTAGATGCTATATATATATATGTATATATACACACACACGAGGGTGGAATGAAAAGTACATAGGGTGACCAACATACTCTCATAGCATGTGAATGAATAAGTTTTATTTTTCAGCATAAATTTCAATGAAGACCACACACTTATTCGATTGGTATCACAATGCTTGGATCCCATTGGTTAAAAAAGTTTCCATATAACATCATCAGATGAAATTTTCAATTCATCATTATATATACATATATATATATATATACACATTTATATACATATATTGTTTGATGATTGTCATTGTTTTGGCTATATTAAAATTTTAGCTACAGTGATTAAAACATGTATGTATGTATGTATGTATGTACGAGGATCATTAAACAAGTTTCCAGACTTTTTTCGTATGAGCACTTTTATTGATAGTACACACATCCCCTTCGAAATAATCTCCTCTGGCTGCAATGCACTTGTTGTACTGTTCCAACAACTTCTGGAAGGCCCCATGGAAATCCTCTTGTGTGAGCGTGTCAATGACCTTCGTCACAGCCTCTTTCATCTCCTTAATTGTCTCATAATGACAGCCTCTGAGCTTAGGGTATTACCCAGGGAGCAAGGTCTGGACTATAGGGAGGCTGAGGAACTGTCTTGATGCCCATCTTGGTCAAATAGTCTGTGCCAAGGATGGAGTTGTGGACTGGTGCATTGTCCTGGTGGAAATGCTACTGACCCAATTTGAGGAGTGCTGGCCTCTTCCAATGGAATCTCTTGCTAAACTCCCTTAAAACCTCAACATAGTAACCCTAACCCTAACCCTTTGGCCAATCAACTCTGGTGTATTGACTTCCTTACTCCTTCCACACCTCTCATCATCCCTCACAGACTCCCTGCCTTCCTTGAATCTCTTATGCCACTCAAAAACTGATGCTCGATTCATGCAAGATGCTCCAAAAGCAATCAGAAGCATTCCATACGTTCCTGTGGCGGCATTTTTTCCAAGTTTAAAACAGAATTGTATTGCATATCGTTCTTCTAAAGTGTCCTCAAGTCCAGATTGCATTTTTGAAATTCACCAGCAGTGACAATCAGGCTTTAGTAGGGTGTATTCCAGTTGCTGCTGTAGCTGTTCATTTGAACCTGAAATCATAAAAATTGGTCAGTCATCTCAAGATGTATAGCAATAACATAGTGAATTTTCAAGAGTCTACGACAATTGTAAATGCCTGTACAAAAAAAGTCAGGAAACTTATTGAATGTATCGCATATGTATGTATGCATGTACAAACACACACACCCACACACACACACACATATATATATATATATATATATATATATATATATATATATATATATATATATATGTATGAACAAATCTTTAGATAATGGCAATTCAGATCCATAAAAGATAGCTATAAATAGATAGCTATAAATAGATAGATAGATAGATAGATAATGAGAAAGATTTGTTAACCCAATAGAAAAATAAATTAAAAAAACTTCTATTTTACACATCAAATATTTATTTTTTGTGATTATCTTGTTTTATAAGGCATTTTATTCTGTCGTGATTAACCATGGAAACAAACATTATACAATAAAAATTGCATATCCAAATAATAACTATTTATCTAGCTATATATTTCTGGATTAATTCTTAGATAGATAGATAGATAGATACACACGCACGCACACACACACACACACACACACACACACACACACACACACGTATGTATGTGTGTGTGTGTGTGTGTGTGTGTGTGTGTGTGTGTGTGTGTGTGTGTGTGTGAAAATACATATGTATTTTTTCTTGTCCCTAATGTGACAAATGTTCAAAAATATTTGAATGCTATCTTGGAACAGGAGATGAAACTTAAATGGACATGACAGACATTGAACAGATGGTAAGCACCTTAAAATAACCTGTATGTTTATGTTATCATAATTACCAAATGTACAAGTGATTATGCATATGTTCTTATATGCCTGCTTGCGCAGACTGTATGAATATATGTAGTTAAACATCTAGGGACCTTCTGTATCCGTTTACTCATGGATGAATAATACACTCACATGTTTATATACATATATGCTTGTGTGTGATTGTGTGTGTGTGTGTGTGTGTGTGATTGTGTGTGTGTGTGTGTGTGTGTGTGTGTGTGTGTGAGAGAGAGAGAGAGAGAGAGAGAGAGAGAGAGAGAGAGAGAAAGATTGCAAATATGAATAAAAAATATATATCTACACATATATTTATACAGATATACGAATATAAGCATATAGAAAAATCATATACTCATAGAAAGATACATAGGTGTATATTCATATACAGACATATAAATAGTGTGTATTAAGGCAGAAAACTTTGATTAATACATGCATGATTAAAAGCCAAGGAAAAGTTTGTTTGGGTTTTTTTTTTTTTGGTGGGGGGTGTTATTTACTGTACCTATTTCTCTATCAGGGATCATAAGAAGTGTTTAAGGTTTTTGACCAAGTTTTTTGGGGGGTTATTAACTTATCTTAGGGATTCCCAAACTGTGGGCTGAAGCACATTTTCCACTCCCTATTTATATGAATAAGGATTTACTTCTCTTACCAACACCAAATGCAAAAAATAGGGGGCACAGATATCTATACATTCAAGAGGAAATGTGTCTGTTCATCTCATGTACATCCTAACATAAAATACCATTAAGAAACATTAAACCCATCTTTCTTATTCCGAACTAACCTTGAACCTTTTGGTACAAAGAAAGACTCGAGTAACCAAATAAACTTAATGTATGAGGACAAGATCCAATTTTAATCCACATAACTAAAAATTTTGAATCTTGTACAATATACCTAAGCACTAAAGTGACTCATGCTGGATAAATTCTGGTCCAAAGGATTAAAATATATATATATATATATATATATATATATATATATATGTGTGTGTGTGTGTGTGTGTGTGTGTAATTACTTTTAAAACTTTAATAAGACAATCATTCTTGGAAGTATTAGCGAATAAGATATTCTCTCATAAACACATTTGTTATACACCTCCAGCCCCACCACCACACAAGATCCAATTTTTTTTTCCTTTCAAAGTTTTAATTGCTTTTCAAAATGTATAGTAGCATTGTAATTGAGGAACTCCAATGATTTTTTTTTATTTGCTTTTTTATTTTAAGGTCAAAAGTGCATATTCTAGCCACTAAATTTGTTATCAAATGCAGCACATGAAAAGGATTAATTTACTAAAAAAAAAAAAAAAAAAAAAAAAAGATTTTAATTACAAATAATTTTTTTGCCATTTAAATCTTGTTTTATAAGCTAAAATTCATAAATACTTTTTTTATTTTAAATTTGTGTACAAAATACACTAAAATATTTTTGTTTCTTCAAAAACAGACATGCTTAATATATCAATCACAATCAGCAGGTTGATCACAAGCCATTCAAAATCCATTTTTTTATATTAGCTATTTAGTCCAAGTCATCAGATTAAGACAATAACTATAGATGTATTCAATTGTAAAATAAAAAAATGATGGAGTTAAGTCTGCCCGACTATTTACCCATAGCTGAAGGGAGAATAAGTGGATTCATACCTTTCCAAAGGGTATTGATGTTATGCAAAATGTAAACAGCCTTGTTCAGGTTTTAAATTTGGTTAGCTGAGTCAACTTCCAATGATTATTACCATTACACCATGAATGCCTTTATGTTTATTTATTTATAATCATAAGGATGCATGCAAAATATATAAACATATATTGCATATAGATAAATTATATGCAGTACACATGAATAATTATATTTAGCATACAGGTAGATCATTTTGACTTGGTTACTTCAAAAGTTGCTCACAATCAGAAAAAGTGTGCACATCCCAGTTCTAAAACGTGCTGAAAGCAAAAAAAGTACAGACTGGACAATTATCATTATCCAATTAAAGCAAGTTGTTGGTGACCATAGTCGAGGGCGACCTGAAGGCTCCCTTTCCAATAGCTACGACACCGAGGTGTAGGGGAGGGCGCTACTCCTTTCCCTGGATTGCTCCACTTTACCCTTGATACGTACCTTATATTGCTGAGTTTTAAGCAAGGAGGTATCAAGAACCATTTTTAAAGTCTTTGGTATAACATGAACTGGGATTGGACCCAGGTCTCCGGGACCATTAGCGAACACTCTACCTACTAGGTAGTGAAATTTGAATACATCTAACTGCATGTTTATGTGTGTATATACAAATATATTTATCAGCCCAGTCAACTGGAGCTGTAGAATACACTGACTACATCTCTGCAGAGGGGTATGACCCCCCCTCTAATGAGTATTCTGTATTTGACATTAAACAATCTGATGGTGCCATGGGAATGTGGAGTACCTCTTTATTGTCTACTAAGACCTGGAAAGGTAGCACCCATTAGGATCCTGTCTACGGATAAAGATTTGTTTGACATTTAAACTGAGAGCGAACAAATGACTTATGCTAAACTGGATTGTTAGAAAAAGAACTGTTTGATCATTTAACTGTGAGTTAAGAAATGACTGATGTTTACTTGAATTGTTAGTGATACACAGCAATACTTGGAACCACTTAACTGTGTGCAAAAGAATGAGCTTAGGCTCATTCACAAATGTTATCGACAAAATGAGTTTATAAATCATATATATTTAATCTATATGTATAAAGAGGATTAGGCTTTAAATAACCTAGAATGGTTGATATGCCATAAAACCAATCCAAACCAAGAACCAGATATTTATATAGAGACAAAAATATAGGTATATAAGTAAGTAAAGTTGGCGACCTTAGTCGAGGGTGACCCGAAGGTTCCCTTTTCAATGGCTACCACACCAAAGTGTAGGGAAGGGCGCTACCCGTTTCCTGGATTGCTCCACTTTACCCTTGATCCTTACCTTCTAATGCTGAGTGTTAAGCAAGACGGCATCAAGTACCATTTTTTGAGTCTTTGGTATGACTCGACCTAGGATTGAACCCCGGTCTCCTGGACCATTGGCAAACACTCTTCTCATTTGGCCAATGGCCTAAAAAAATTCTTTCAAAAATACAAAGGAAGTTTACTTGCGTATTATCTCAAGCACATTGTATCATAATGCACAACATCATTATATCGATATTTAACCATTTAACCCTTTGACGCTCAGTGTATCTTCATGTCAAATGGCAAAATGGTTGAATCTCAATATTCAATGGAAAAAAAAAACACTCTCAAAATTTACTCAAGAGTTCAACCATCTTGGCTTAAAGTTATCCCAACGTTAACTGAGGTGCTTGTGACATGACAGTATCATCACAAGAAGAGAACTCAGATACCCAAGTTCAAATCCTTAATAAGGTTGTTTACATTTCACATAGTGTTAATACAACGGGATAAGGAATCAAACCAACTATTTTCCTTCCAGCTAAGGATAAATAGTAGGGCAGACTACTTGTGGAAATTTACTAAGCTTTTTGCTTAGATGTGGCACAAGGCCATATGAAAGGGGCACCCAATGAGACTCGAACTCACTCGTGTAGGTTTACTAGTCAAGCCTGCTAACCATTACACCACCAGAGGCGCCTAAGGGCAGACTACTTGTGGTGGATTAATACACTCGCATGTTTATATACATCACTGCTTACCTTTGTGTGTGTGTGCGTGTGTGTGTGTGTGTGTGTGTGTGTGTGTGTGCAAGTACAAATATGTAGAGCAAAAATATAGGTACACAGATGTTTATAGAGAGATGCAAATATAGGAAAATTGAAAAATTACAAACTCATATAAAAATACAGTTAAAAATACATAAGAATAGAGATAAAACTTACAGATATTAATTCTGTAGGAAGAAAATATGAATAAACTTGATTAAGATATCAATGAAATCAAATCTCCTTTAATCTTTATTCATTAAATACTGATGAGTTATAAACAAGAGACATATTTTATGATATTTTAATCATAAAATAATCCCATACACAATTATAAACTGCAAATTCAAACCAGTAGCAGACCTGGAGAGAGATGAATTCTACTTGGTAATTCCTGCCCAAGACACTCTACATATATGCATGCATATATATATATATACAGTAGCGTCCAAAACTAAGGGACAAAATTTTAAAACCTAATATTTGTTAGAAATAACAACTGTGAAAAGCTGAAATTTTGACAACTGGTAGTCGTTATCATCCATAATAACATACTGAAATTTGAATCATTTGCAAAGGATAGAAAAAGAATTATAACAATTACTTATTTATTTTCAAATTTGGAACGTCCAAAAGTAAGGGACAAAATTGAGAAAAACAATGTAAACAGCCAAAAAACAATAAAAATACATGTACAATCAATATTTAGTAAATGAGCCCTTGCTTTCAATGACAGCAGCATATCTTCGACTACAAGAACGAATCAGTTCTTGACAATCCTCGATACTAATTTTAGACCATTCTTCTTGAAGCTTCACCCACAAATCCTCCATGTTTGTGGGATTTCTTTCCATAACTTTCCCTCCTAAGGTCTTCCAAAGATTTTCTATTGGATTTAAGTCAGGACTTTGCGGTGGCCAATCCATAATTTCGAAATCTTGCTCGCTAAGGTAACTCATTACCACCTTTGCCTTGTGACATGGGGCATTATCTTGCATAAAGGTGGCCCTATCGAAACCTGAATTCTGTATGATTGGCACAACATGATCTTGAACAATGTTTTTATAGATCTGCGTGTTTACACGAGTTTGTAACCAGACAAGAGGCGTTGTACCTTGGCTAGAAAACATTCCAAATACCATAACGCTTCCACCCCCAAACTTGACAGTTTTCTTAGTACACTTTGCACTTAATCTTTCACCAATACGCCTCTTTACATTGTTTTTTTTCCATCATTTCCAAATAAATTAAACTTGCTTTCATCACTGAAAAATACTTTTGTCCAATTTTCATATGTCCAAATTACATACCGGTTTGCAAACTCTAATCTCTTCATCTTATTCTTCGAACTAACAAGTGGTTTCTTCTTTGGGGTTCGATTAAACAGCCCTATTTCTTGCAGTCGTCTAGAAACAGTCTGTCTTGACACATTAACACATGAGGTACTATTCATAACCCTTTTAATTTCTGTGCAAGACTCAAAACGGTCCTTTAATGACATACGCTGCATTATTCGATCTTCTCTTGCCGAAGTTTTGCGGGGTCTGCTGGTTTTAAAAGCACTATTTTGCCAGTATCATTGTAGGATTTAACAACCCTGCCTACAACACTCTTGGAACGTTTCACTTTCTCTGAAATCTCTCTAATGGTACGCTTTTCCTTGTGTAGCTTCACAATAGCTTGTCTCACAGAGTAATCAGGTTTTTGGCGTTTCGCCATGGTGCCAGCTGATGCAACGTTTACAAATGACTTATTCTTTAGAGGAAATCAAAAAATTTGAATATAGCATATTGTTTATATTGTTTTTCTCAATTTTGTCCCTTACTTTTGGACGATCCTATTTTGAAAATAATAAATAATTGTTATAATTCTTTTTCTATCCTTTGCAAATGATTCAAATTTTAATATGTTATTATGGATGATGACTACCAGTTGTCAAAATTTCAACTTTTCACAGTTGTTATTTCTAACAAATATTAGGTTTTAAAATTTTGTCCCTTAGTTTTGGACGCTACTGTATATATATATATATATATATATATATATATGTGTGTGTGTGTGTGTGTGTGTGTGTGCGTGTGTGTGTGTGCATATAGATATGTAAACTCTTATTTAAAAGTATTCACAAATATTTGTTTGATTGTACACATTTTTCTAAATACACAAATGTATGAATATTTACAAACAAATTGTATATATATTTATCATATACACACACACACACACATATATACACACACACACACACACACACACACACACACACACACAGAGAGAGAAACACACATATATAAGATGATATAAAAATAATATAAAAAGATAGATTTATCTTTGTATATTTTATAATAGTTCCTAATTAATTAGATGAGCACTTTATAAAAAAGTAAGATGTATCATAATTATGGAAGTGACCAAGTTAAATTATTCCATGAAAATATACTCGCTCCTGTTTTTATATATATATATATAGATATATAAACCAGAGCCACTTCCATAATTATGATACAACTTACTTTTCTAAAAAGTATATATATATATATATATATGATTTGGTTTTGTTTGGTTTTGTTTCTTTGATTTATGATATATCAACATTTGTGGTAATCTAATACCAAAGTCATACTCATAGAAGAACAGCAATGATGTCTTTTAACCTATCGCTGGAGGAATAAGAGGAGTCATACCTTACCTAAAAGTGAATGTAAGAAAGTTCAAAGTCACTTATTTCAAATTCACAGTCCATTCAGCCTTTATACCATGGTAACTCCCCCATATATATATATATATATATATATATATATATACATATATATATATATATATTAGTAAAGCCATACAAAATTTGAATGTAGCAATTACTCTTTCCAGAATCAGTAATCCCAGTATTGTCTCAAGATTTGTTTAATTTTTTTTTTACTAATTCCAGTGAAGCATTTATTCATTTTAAGAAGAGTAGAGGATAAAATGGCTGAATTTTTCTGACTATAAAAACAAATATAAAGACGCTAGCTCGTGTATATAAATGTATAATAACAATTCCTTTTCAGAAATCACTTTTACTTTTCTCTTTGTTTTTCTGGTTGATTTTCTATTTCCCTCAAAATGGATTTTGATATAATCTTTATGATTGCATTTTTTACAACCGTATTTCTTGAAAGAACTATCAAGTTTGATGTTGATGGAAGAGAAGGGTATATTAGCAGTACAAATTAAGTGATAAACAATTTAATCTTGATGCTTTAACATCCATTACATGTCTGATCCAAGATTAATGGCCTGACCAAGTCTTTATCATTTGCTGATGTTTTACAGTCACAGAAAAATAAGACCTTCTCCCTATCAAAAAACAAGGTGTTCTGGTTATTACACTAAATTGCTCTAGTTCTGGATATCCGGGGAGTGTGGAATTATTGCTATCATTGCTAGGTCCACTCTGACCAAGAATGGTGATATTTGTACGGGTCCTGTCTATGGGTCAAATAGACGTTTGCAAATCTTGCCTATAACAATAAGTACATGTTATATGTGTCAAACCGGACATTGGCCTAGCGGTTAGAGTGTTCGCCAATGTCCTGGCAGACCTGGGTTCAATCCCAGGTCGAGTCATAAATGGTATTTGAATCACAGGTCGACTCAAAAAATGATACTTGATTACTCCTTGCTTAACACTCAGCATAAGCTACGAGTAAAGTGGAGCAATCCAGGGAAAGGAGTAGCGCCCTCCCCTACACCTTGGTGTAGTAGCTATCGAAAAGGGAACCTTCGGGTCACCTTCGACTACTTTTTATATATATTGTGTATTTTAATAGCAAGTCATTGTTTAAGCAGGTTTTGTTATAGACCCTGGAATTTTTTCGTATGATCTTCATGTTTTAACGTTCAAATCTTGTTTCTTTTCATATGTTGGGATCCAAAATGTAGAGAAAGTGACTCATATTTACCCAAGCGCTTTCAAACATGTCTCTGGTCGTCCTCAGAAGACTATTGGTTTTGTTGGGGAGTGAGTTTTATTTATTTTGAAGGTTATTTTATATGGCTGGTCCATAAAATAAAAATACTTGATATCCTATAACGGTGTGCAAAAAAAAAACGTAAGAAACCACACAAAGTATGTAAAAAAGATATATTTTTACTCAACACCTATACCTCGTGCAGTACACGACACAAGGGGAATTTTTAAGCCCAGTTTAACTGGTTGGAATTCAGTTTTCCTTCTCCTAGATCAGTTACCATACCAAGGTTAAAAAGTCACCCATCACTGGAAGAATAATTTGATTCATACCTATTAGCCCGATGTGGAACGCAAACAGCCTCGTCCATGATTTGAACTTGTGTCACCGTGTTCATTTTCTTCGACAATAACCGTAGAATGTACACAATTCTATAACCTCTTGACATAAAACAATACCAGACTGGTTGACATGCCGTTAAAACTAACCTATCAATTATTATTTGTAATATGAACTTCTAGGAAAGTTATTACACAAGTTATAATAAAATAAGAAAAATATGTACAAAGATAAGAGTTGGTAACTGGACTCCCAAGAAAAATTCCAAAAAGCTACGACACTGTGCAATCATTTAATTATTACCACGTCACAAACAAATGACAGACGCCCTTGACTTTCTTGAAAATAAGGAGAAGAATTAGAACACTTCAGAATCCCGTAACAATCTCGGACCTTCGACGGACACACACTGCTGATGTTTTACTGGCGTTTAAGTGAATATTCATCATGATAAAATGAGATGTTTGCATCGATAACAGAGTAAATCCCAGACTGCGATAAATGAATTTACTGAAGGGAACCTGTGTCAAGACAAATACCACCGTAGACAGGATATATTTGTATGTCGACTCAAGGTATCAATAGAAAATAGCAGCGGATGGAAGACTCTGAACAAGGATTTCATTCTTCGTCGTAGCTTGAGGGAATCTTCTGACGGAAAGACTGCTTTCCTTCACTGACGTTGTGTATGCAGAGTGCCTTGAGCATTTTGGCGCCAAAAAAAAAAAAGAAGAAGCCACAAGAACAGCTAATAGAAGACAGAAAAAAAAATGGAACGGCTTCGTCCATTAAAGACACTAAGGAAACATCTCATAGAAACTAGAAAAAATACTTTAAATAAAAAATCAAAATATTTAAAAATATCTAGCCAGATATGAGTAAATAGAAAGGAAGACAGGACTCCTTAATCTTTGGAATGTCAACCAGTCTAGAAAAAGGAAAGCTCTGAATTCAAGCCAGTTGTAGATCTGGCGAGGGATGGGCTTCAACTGGTTATTCCTACCCAAGACACGCAACAAGTTTAGAGCCTCCACGAGAAACCAGGTTACGACATCATTGAATAATAATAAAAATGAATGTGTATGGAATGTAATACTTTACTATAAACAATAGTTTTCATTATCACTAAGACGTGCCGACAAAACGGATTCCTTTGACTCTCTCTCTCTCTCTCTTTCACACACACACACACACTCAAGGGTTATTCGAGTCTCATTGGGTGCCCCTTTCATATGGCCTTGTGCTACATCTAAGCAAAAAGCTTTGTAAATTACCACACACTCAAGGGTTTGTGAAAAGAATAAGTGATGGTATATATATATATATATATATATATATTGGAGGCGCTCATAGCATAACGGTTATCGTCATTGAAAATAGACCCGGCTACCCGAATTCATAACTTACACGTGACTGCATTTTCCATAACGCTCGTACCCTTAGGAAAGATATGACTCCAACTATTTCACTATCCAGCTATATATGTAAATAGTACGGGCGACTGGTCTTTTTAATCAGGACATGGCAACTAGTCTAGAAGACGGAAAGTTCTGAATTTAAACCAGTTGTAGACCTGGATAGGGATGAGCTCCGTCAGGCTATATCTTCCTAAGACTCGCTACAAGGGAAGTGCCCCCATGACCAGACCAGGTTATGAGACCAGTAAATGAAAAATGAATGTTTATAGAATTTGATGTTTTGCAGTTAACAATAGGTTTCATCATCTCTGAAACGTATTGAAAGAACGGAGGATTCCTTTAACTCTCCCTCCCTCCCCCCTCTCTCTCTCTCTCTCTCTCTTTCTATTCCTATCGGTCATCACTGGTGAATATAAGATTTTGTTGGTCGACTAACACTGTCCAAGAGTAGAAATCTATTAGTCGAGGGCGACCTGAAGGTTCCCTTTTCAATAGCTACTACACCAAGGTGTAGGCAAGGGTGTTACTCCTTTCCTTGGATTGCTCCACTTTACCCTTGATTCGTATCTTATAATGCTTAATGTTAACCAAGGAGATATCAAGTACAATTTATTGAGTTTTCGGTATGACTCGAGCTGGGATTGAACCCCGATCTCCCGGACCAGTTCGTCATTACTTCCCCAGCTGTGCCTAGCACGTCTTGTTCGTCTTAGTAGAATGGTCAGCGAAATGGGTTTACAGCAGCTGTTTCGTGGGGTGCTGCTTCCAGAATCTGTTTAAAACAGTTCGTGTGTTGTTCTCATCTCGCTTTATCTCCTAGCATTTCGTTAGAGTCCATGTATTTTAGCCATATTGGGGATATTTTGTTGTTAGTAATATTGTCTCTCTGTTATATATTACACTTACTCGGTATATACATTCCTTTTCATTTTTTGGCAGAAATGAAAAAAAAAAGTTGATTGAATTATTTATGCATACATTCTATTCACAGTAACTAAAATATTTGCTCAGAAATATTGTTTAAAAAGACAAATATGAAAATGATTAAATTAATCAAATTAATCATAATACTATAATTCTCTATGAATAATAAACTTATTTTTTTCCTATTTAGCCCATGAAACAAAATTGTTGCTGATAGACAATTATTACAGCGATTTATTACAATTAATCATAATGTACAATTCAATACTCAGTCTTTTATACCTGTTCATTTTTATAGTGTGTTTACTTACCGTATGAGGCGAACTTTCTACGAGGGAGTTCCCGTTGCGTAGTGGCTAACGTACTGGGCTGCAACTTCGTAGTAAGCAAGTTCGATCTCAAGTTGTGCTATTACATTCAATTTCGGACCATTACCCTCGGGAAAGGCATGAACCCTCTTATCCCGACCAGCTATGGGTTAAGAAGTACCACTACACTTTTCTTATAAGGATGTCTTTTATTTATTATTATTTGTTTTCATATCACTGCTTTTTACAATCTTCTCACATTAAACCTTAAAAAAAGAATATTTGCTCAGAACATACACACAATTAATACAATATCTATATTCACTATCAATAAAATATCTATATTCACTATTAATAAAATATCTATATTCACTATCAATACAATATCTATATTCACTATTAATACAATATCTATATTCACAATTAATAAAATATCTATATTCACTATCAATACAATATCTATATTCACTATTAATACAATATCTATATTCACTATTAATACAATATCTATATTCACAATTAATAAAATATCTATATTCACTATCAATACAATATCTATATTCACTATTAATACAATATCTATATTCACTATTAATACAATATCTATATTCACAATTAATAAAATATCTATATTCACTATCAATACAATATCTATATTCACTATTAATACAATATCTATATTCACTATTAATACAATATCTGTATTCACTATTAATACAATATAATATCTATATTCACAATTAATATAATATCTATATGTATATACAAAAAGCTGCTTGGTAGCGCCAGGAGTGGCAGTACCGCCTTGAGTTATTGAAACTGTGTTATCACCCTGGTTGGCGGCTGATGAGGACAGAGTATCGCACGTGCTTTCACACATTTTGTAATGAAAATCTATATACTGATGAAATTCTGTTAAGTGATACATCCGATAATTCCCAAAAATGACCTCTTGAATTATTTTTGGTATGAAAAGTATTTGGCAATTTTTCTTACTATTTTTTCTGAAACCATCCAATTTAATCGTTATTTCAAGCATATCAGTTCAGTATTAGTATGTAGTTTTAATGTCAAAACAGTCACATCTTAACCAACACACTTTAGTTATATTCGACCCATAGATAAAACCCTATCAGGTGCTACCACTCCGAGTGGACCTGGGAGCGATGGCAATGAAGGAGTACTCTGCATTCCCCAAAGCTATTACTAGAACCTCACCATCAGATTGATTAATGTCATATCCAGGACACTCGTTTGAGGGTGTCTTACCTCTCCGCATAGAAGCAGCCGGTGTATTAAAAAAACCTAGCTGGGTGGGCAAGATAAGGCAATTTGTTCCAGAAATATATTACTCTGTTAGTAAAAAAAAAAATAGTATGTCAACATATTTATTTTTTGAAAGCTGTCTTGACAATAAATTTCAAGTTCGAGAAGAAATATTGAAAAGGTGTACACCACAATTAGAAATTCCCATAATTATTTTGAAAATTGTAATAAAATCAGCTGATGGCTTTAGCGTTAAATAACCGACAAAGATTGATAATCCAAAAATATTGATAATCCAAAATGATTGATAATCCAAAATGATTGATAAGGTATTGAACAAAGAAAACAAAGTAAACTCACGACACAATCTCAATTCATAATAATTACCTTGTGCTACTATAAAAATAGTCCAATCATTTCATTAACCAATCTTATACTAACCCTGATTGAAGGGAATAACACATTTTTCAATACAAATTATCTTTGATATAAAGCTTTTTAAAGAGTCTACAAATGATCATAAGTGGATAATAGACACTAAATATTCAAACATCATTTAGATGAATTCATTGATTGGTTTCCTCTGTTTGCTATTCTACAGAAGCAGCAATTCTCTTGTTACTGCCATTGAATTCCAAAATATTAAACCTTAGCTCAGAATTTCAACAAAATATAAATAGAATTTATTTTACTAATATATTTCTATATTATTCTTTTTTTATATATAGAATTAATCCATGTTCATAACATTTAGATAAAAAGAATATGGACAAGCAATGAAATAGGAAGTGATAAGAGAGAAAATGAAAAGATACAAGTAAAACGTGAGAGACAAGCAGAAACATATGATGGATAATATTAGTTGTCAACACCCGTGGAATTTCCTTGGATCCATCTATAATGAATATTAAAGTAGGTTAACTTGTGCTTCTATGATTTGGGAGGCTAGCCCATAACCAACAGGTCACGGGAAACGTACAAGATAAAATATATTTTAATTTCTATGATGAGTTGCTTTTAAAAACTTAAATGTTGGTACGTAAATATTTGAATGAGTCACTTTATTTTCTCTATCAAATAATTTCCTGTTCCTATCGAATAAATTGTAATTTTTTTATGAGGCACTATGAAGATTTAGAAAAATATTAGAATAGAAACTTTTAGTACTTCCCAACCTGCGCATTTTAGGAGGTGGAGTCAGAGCAACTGGAACTTCTGGAGATCTGGGGACTTTATAGTACTCCTTCATTGCCATTACTTCCAGGTTCACCCTAAATCTGGTGTGATAGTACCTGTTAGGACCCTATCTATAGGTCAAATAGATCTGTTTAAAATTGTTCGAATTCAATAAAACTGTGTGCAAAAATCTCTTAAGAAAAGACTACACGAAAAATGTAAATATAAACGTTCAATGAATGCTATTCCCTAACCTCTCGACATAATATAACCCTTGACTGGTTGACATGCCGTTAAAATCAATCAATCGTGTTCTTTTACGCAGATTTATATTTTATAAAAATTATCGTTTACAACTGTTTTGTGTATTTTTGATAACAAGATTTGTAAAACGAAAAAAGGGATTTTTGAAGTTTTCCCGTTTACCTTGCTGAGTATACAATCCATATCTTGAATTCTTACCCTGTAAAGACGGGTAACACTAGCTTATACGTTTGTATGGGTACAAGTACCAATATTTGTGTATGTGCGAATGTGTGTGCGTGTAATGGCCCCCTAAAGAAGTGTAATTTGCATAGGCTCCTGTGTATGTAAGAAAGTGAACGTGTGCTTGTCGTGGTGTGCGCCTTTTGTTGGCTATTTGACATAAGTCGTCCTCATCCGCCTCGAAGTTCACATGTCAGCCGAGTCAGTTGACCTAGTTGCCCATTTCTCGCTAAAGGCCATTGAGATGAAGCCCTCCACATTAAGTATTATTATTAGTTTCAGGAGAGGAGCATAGAGTAGTAAGCATTTGGGTATCGGTAAGAGGGTAGGAGTAGCAAGGCCAGAAAAAAGGGGCACACATATTCTTGAGGGTTACAGCAATGAGTGAAGTTGGGTGGGGAAATGGGTTGGAAAAAAGAAAGTAAATCTTCGACATCTTCGAATTGGGCATAGTTGAGCAGAAATAAGAGATAATAAATAAATAAATAGATAGATAGATAAATAAATAAAAAATTAAAAAATTAAAAAAAAAAAAAAAAAAAGAAAGTTCGCCTATTCAAGCAGTGGTAGATAATGAATCGAAGACAAGCAGGTGTCAAGGAGTTATGTGCTTGAGGGCGGGAAGAGTTGATCAAAAGTTGGGTGAGTGGAATATTTAACACATCAGGTTCACTAAGCATGAGCATAAAAATACACTCAAAAACATACACACACACACACACAAACACACACACACAAGAGCAAGTATCTACCGTATGTACATGTGTATGTATTTACCCATACCCCTCCTACTATAAGCAAGATGCGTCATTAGGTCGACTTTTAAGCGGAGTACGGCTGGCTTCAATTCAGAGTTTTCCTCCCCCTGGACTGGTTGCCTTACCAAGGATAAAGAATTCCGTCTGTCCTTCTATTAACCCTGGATCATGCTTTTCTAGAGGGCATTAGCGTAAAGGGAAATACAATCAACTTCGTCCAGGATTTGATCATAGGTCACCTATTCCTAAGTATACCTCCATGTTGATTGGTTTGGTTTTATGACATATCAACTATTGTACGTTATTTAATGCCAAATCCATATATATATATATATATATATATATATATATATATATATATATATATATATATATATAGTTCTATTTTAAATGATTCAATTAAGCATTAGTACACTGTTTAATTCTATTTAACCCATAGATAGGACCCTATCAAGTGCTACTACTCCGGGCCTGATTGGACCTGGTAGCGATGGCAATAAAGGGGTACTCTATATTCCCCAAAGCTCCAGCATTACTTGATCCTCACCATCAGCTTGTTTACAGTCATATCAGGACACTCGTTGGGAGTGGGATTTTAACCCTTTGCAGAGAAGCAGTCGATGTATTCTACAGCCCCACCCGACTAAGCAAGCCTCTGTGTTGAGTTGAGTTTTCTAGAGTATAATTATTTAGTCAAAACTGGGCAAATAGTTTTCTCGGTCAGTTTGAGATTCGTACACAATAAAAAGGATTAAAACTAAAATAAGCAATAACTTTTATAAAAAATATCAATATCGTTATTTTTAGCGCTCGAAATAAATTTCGTAGTCCAAGAACTGAATTACCTCTTTTAAAAGTTTGCTTACATTGCCTCATGTCTTGATCAAACATTTTGGAAAATTAATCATTTTTTGGCACCCAGTTAAATAGTTTCAATTATTGCTATCTAACACTAATGATTCTATTAAAAATTGATCATTTGTTTGCACACAGATTAAATGGTTCAATTATTGCTTTTTAATATTGTAATTTGGGCAACTGTAGAGGAGGGCGCCCCGAAGGCTTCCTTTTCATTAGCTACAACACTGAGGTGTTGGGGAGGGTGCTAATCCTTTCCCTGGTTTGATCCACTTACCCATGATTCGTACCTTATAATGCTGTGTTCAGCAAAGAGGCATCAAGTACCATTTTTAAGGTCTTTGGTATGACTTGACCTGAGATTGAATCCGGGTCTCCCGGAGAATTGGCAAACTCTCTAACCATTATGCCAAGTATTCATAACAAATACGAACAGTTTTCATACTGCTGCGTGGTTTCCAATGACTAATAATAATAATAATCGTTAGTAAGTGACTGAACAGTTCTATTTGACTCAAAAGATGGGCCCCAAATTGATTCTGCCACTGTGAATCAGAGTGGATTTGAGAGTAATGATAATTGAGGTCGTCCACATTCCTCAAACTTCAGGACTTGAACCTCACCATCACACACAGTTTAGTATTATACCCAGTTCACTCAAAGTCTTGTTTTTTTTGGGGGGAGGGGGTCAACACGCCTGACCATCAGCCACTGCCTTCTAAGCACCAATAAAAAGAGTTGGGTGTTTGTTTTCCGCAAGGGTAATGCATTTGAATACGGCTGAGACTTGATCATATAGGTATTTGGGCTTGACACAACTAGCCGATAAAGCGGATCGAGCCGACAGTAAGGAAAAAAAAAAGGAGTGGTGCAGGTCACGTGATCCCTTAGGCTGCTGTGTCACGAGCAGCTCAGCTACCAGGATTCCGTCCACAAGCATTCCTGGTCGCCACCCACGGCCAACATATGGCCTCGTTGGAGGGCAGCACGGGGTGTCTTACTTTTCTGCCAAGGTGCAGTCGGCGTATTCTACAACCACTGCAGACATGATAATAATCACTGATAATTCGTATTTGTTTATTCTATTGGTATATTGATTAAATATTTCTATATATATCACAACACCATTTGTTGCTCTAAAGTTGAGTTTATTTTTCCTTTTGTAAAAATCATTTTCTTAAACCATCGTTTGATTGACTGATTTTAACAGTATTTCCACCCACATAGGGTTATTCTATACTTAAACGTTAGAGAATTGCGTTCTTATCAAACACCCCAGCCACCCAGAGAGAGAGGCGGGGAGAGAGTTTAGAAATTCATCATCTTGTCTTAGTTTTCACAGAACACCACACCCCATTTCCGTCTAGCGTGGGTTACATCCCCCGACTCATAAATAAGCAGAAAGTAACAATCCAAATTTATAAATCCAATAATTCACTTAGTAATCCGTGTGCCTTAAAGTATAGTGTATAAATCGGTAGTAATGACTATTTCAATAAACTTTTGGTCTGCTTTGTTTTCTTCGTTTAGTGACATAACAACCTTAGTGGGTTATTTAATGCTGAAGCTACTTTTCTAGAAGAACATTAACAAACCCAGAGTTGCTTATTTCATTTTCAATTTAGCAAACGAAAATATTCGAATCAGAGAGATTCAAACACAAACGATGTCTTCAAGTACGGCGCGTGCGTGCGTCGTGTTTCGTTCTTCAATTGATACTCAAATCATTGATTGAGTCATTCATTCATTGATTTTGACAGCACATCAGACTGTCTAGGGCTATTTTATACCTAAATGTTAAAAAATCACATTCAGGTTGGTTGGTTGGTTGGTTGGTTGGTTGGATTTTATGGTATATCTAACCCTTGTAATTCCTTTGCTGACGTGGTACGCTTGCTTGCCGAGCGGTCTGATACTAGGTCTAAGGTAAAGTTGGGTGGGCTTTGATCCCAGCTTCAAGCGTCCTACGTATCTAGCCACATTGAAGAGTTTTGATACAAAGAAACAGTCTGTCTGTGGATGACAATATATATATATATATATATATATATATATATATATATATATATATATATTGTTGGTGGTGGTAAAGTTAGATATCTCATAGGTGTTTGTGCCTTCTAGAAGTGAATTAATTTTGTCGACCTACCTCTGTTGGTGCATGATTACAACGTAATATATATATATATATATATATATATATATATATATATATATATATATATATTTGTATGTGAATTGTTCATAGATAACATTCTGAATAAGTTAGAAGTCATTTGTTTCACACATTGCTAAATGGTTTCAAGTATTGCTATCTAACACTAATAATTCTATCTTATATTAATCCTTTGTTTGCATAAAAATGGTTTCAAACATTGCTATAGTTTTATTTACACACAGTTCTATTCAGCATTACCCATTTGTCTGGACACAGTTAAATGCTTTCAAGTATTTCTAGGTAACACTAACAATTCAATTCAATACCAGTCATTTGTTCGTACAATTAAATGGTTAAACTGATCTATTTGACACATAGGTGGGACCTTAATAGGCACTACCACTCCAGGTCAGGGTGGACCGAGAACTAATGGTAGTAATAGCGATGAAGGGGCACTCCAAATTTCCTAAATCGCCATGAGAGAAGCCTCAACATCAGATGCAATTTAGTGTCATATGGTGGGAGTAGAAATGTATGTAATCTTTTTTGTTTGTGGGCTTGCAGTAGACTTTAAAAGTTAAACTATTTTGAGATAAATAATTAGGATATCCAGGAGGGTATGGTATTATTAGATCCTTTTTCAAAGATGAAGTTGATGGAGGGTTCAGCATTGTTTAGTTTTCTGCGATCTCTTCAATTTTGATGTTTTGGGGTAGGAAAATAAGTATATCGTCGATATATCTGAAATATATGGTGTGGCTAGGTAGTCTGCATTTAAAAGGCCCGAATTCTAAAATTTCTAGAAATAGACAGGCTAATACTCCGCTAAGTGAAGTTCCCATGGGGAGGCCATATTTTTGTTGGTAGAATTTGTTGTAAAATTTTAAGTAGGTCATGCTTGTTATGTGTTTTCAGATGTTGACTTGGGTGTTTATGGGTAGGGGTGAGTCGAATTTAATTCTTCTTAAGTGAGTAGCAAGAAGGTTGAGGTATTTTTGATGGCAATGTTTTTGTAGAGAGAACTTATGTCTAAATTGTTCATTGTTTTTGTTTTGTATGTTTACGTCCTTTAAGTCTCCGGAGTTTTTAACATGTGAGAGGCTGATTGTGCCGAGTAGTGGGGGATAATATTTCAGCTATGGTGCGATCTAGGATACTGTTTGTGGAAGGGGGGTCTTTACCCCTCTGCAGAGGTGCAGTGGAACTGGGAGTAATGACAATGAAAAGATTGATCGACACTGCTCAGAAATCCAGAAATCATAATCACATCGTGCTGCTGGCACAGATTTCCCTGACTCTCTCTCTCTCTCTCTCTCTCTCTCTCTCTCTCTCTCTCTCTCTCTCTCCATTCGTCTCTATCATCCATCGCTTCCGGCAGGTCTTCTAGACGATATCCTGTGTCCGTACAGATCTGTTATAGATAAGTTCTAGTTGGTCGTCCAACACTTGCCCGTCTATGTGAAGGTGTCCATAGGAGAACGTCACTTATGAGTTCTTCCTTACTTTCCCAGCATTGTCCTGCATGTCTTGTCGGTTTTATTTGGATGGTTTTAGAGGTAGGTAGCAATACAGCAGCTGTTTTGTCGGATGTTTCTTCAGCCTCACAATCAGATCAGTATAGTGCTATACCTAAGACCCCCACAAAAAAAGGGTCGACTTACTTCTCTT
Source organism: Sepioteuthis lessoniana (assembly GCA_963585895.1). Lineage (NCBI taxonomy): Eukaryota > Metazoa > Mollusca > Cephalopoda > Myopsida > Loliginidae > Sepioteuthis > Sepioteuthis lessoniana. The sequence continues at coordinate 75,067,740 of OY757909.1, forward strand.
TAGGGAATACGGTCAGCATATTCAAAGCCTCACCGACAGGCTAATTTGAGACTCAAATTTGACTCATATCTTTTCTTGAAATATTTTCTCTGAGTCGGGTTAGTTATCTTTTAATATAAGGTCATATGAATGAATTGCACGAACAGAAAGAAAATACCAATGAATTGCAATCTTTAATGGAAAGCTATGCTGTCTATAAAGAAGAGAAATAGGATAGAGTCGATCAACAGTTTATAATGTCTGATATAAATTATTAATCTTCGTCCGTTACGATATAGTTTATTTATCTTCGTCCGTTACGACATAATTGATTAATCTTCGTCCGTTACGATATAATTTATAAATCTTCGTCCGTTACGATATAATCTATTTATCTTCGTCCGTTATGATATGATTTATTAATCCATTACATAGCCACAAATGTTGGACGGCTTATAATATTCAAATTCACTTTACAGGCAATGCTCGGGCGAAACTAATTGACAAATCATTACTTTTTGGTAGCAACTTTAGTGCGATTTTGAAAACTCTAAAAATATGAATAAAAATTTTAAAGAAGCAAGTCAATTCAAAATGCAACGTAGAAAATAATAAAGATCTCCTTGTGCAGCTTCAAGAAGGAGTTCTTACGACTCATATAAAGCCACAGACAAGGATTTTTTTATCCTAGACAAGGCAACAAAACGAAGAGACCTTAATCCAGAGAAGGTTACATATTTTGTTGTCCTGCGAGTAAGAAATGGAATCGGCGACTCGTGTTCAAATCCTGGACTAAGCTGTTTACGTTTTATTTTCACATGAATACCTTTAAGAAAACCATAAATCCATCCATTCTCCCTCAATCAATGAGTAAATAATAGAGTAGACAGGGTTTATTAGTCTTAGTTAGGCAACCAATCTAGGAAAATGAAAACTCTGAATAAAAACCAGCTTTACTCAAATTAAAAAATGACCTTGTGTCATACTCTGTCCATAGTGGAAACGTTGGGTAAATAATTTTTTTGTTAAGACTCTTCCTGTTATTGTTCCCAGCTAAGGAGACCCAGGCGAGGAAAAAGACATAAAATGTGTCTAAGGTTAAATTAGATAAGTTGCTCCACTGATGTTTGGGTCAAGGCCAACTTAACACTTTCCGAATCATTTTTATTCACCATATGCAGTCAACTTGAACAACCGCTATTTTCTTACAAAAATTGAGTAGACATAATAAAGATATTCATTACTGAAATTCGGAAAAACATCAAAATAAAACCCTTTTTTAATATGATACTGTGTAGAAGTATTTTTTTTATTCATATTTCTAAAATATCTACTTACTCAACTTTTCCGCTACAGACAGGATGTGGCACAAGGTCAATTTTTAAACGGAGTTAACCCGGTTTGAAATCAGTTTTCCTTTTCCTAGACTGGTTGTCGTACTTAGGTTAAAGAACCCAAACTGCTCTACTATTAAGTCATATCTGGGAGAGAAGAAAATATGGATTCATGTGAAATGAAATGCACACAGGATTTGAACTCGAGTCGCCGATTCCATTCCCTTCCACGATAACCGTTACGCCAAGAACGCTTAGCAGCAAAATACGTAACCTCTGGATTAAGGTCTCATTGTTTTGTCGCCTTGTGCAGGATAAGAATTCCATATCTGTGTCTTTATATGTGCAGAGTCTGCCCAGCTATAAACTCATATCTAGGAAGGAAGAACATATGGATTTATGTTTTTCCTAAGGGCATTAAGGCAGAGTGAAATTCAAACATCATTTGAACTCATGTCGCTGATTCCATTTCCTACCACGATAACCGTAACGCTATAGGCAGTCAATAAAGAATATCCTGAAATTTTTATATTTTTCGCCTTTATTACGGAAAACATATTATGTCCGAAGAACTTTATCTATTCTTTATTCCTGATTCCATCTTCATAAAGATATTCTGGGAAATCTACAAATTCTTGAAGAGAAGCAGTTATCCTGTTGACTTTAGATCCGACACACAGATTGCTTCCAGTTTTTAAGTTCATTTTTAGTTTGTCTGTCTGTCTTCTATAGACTGACAGTTTGATGTACAGCTATATTGAACTCACCTGGAAAATTTAAACAAAAAATCCACAGAAAAAGGGAAGGACTATGTCAAGAGGGTATCTCTAATCGAGATCACCAGAAAACCATATTGCTGCAAAATATACCTAATCAAAGAGAATTTTAATTTTCTTATTAAAAGATATGATTGATTTATTTGTCTTACTAAAATAATTATTTACATATAAGTAAAAGTTTCTAATTAGCTTCAGAAATAATTCTTCAAGCTGAATATGTAAAATGATCATATAAGCTTATTGTTGAACTAGGACTAACACTTCAGATAAAAGACAACAATTTTAAACTGATAAATAACTTAAATGTCACTCACTTAGATTAAAATGAACTCCTTTATCTGTAGAATATTCTGGCTATATCCCTTGTAGTGGGGTAAGATTCCTGTAAAAAGAAGTGTCCTAAATATGACATTATATTGATTTTGATGGTTAGACTCCAGTTCAGGAGATCTGGGGAATCTGGAATGCCCCTTTGTTGTCATTACTCTCAAGTTTACTCTTGTCAGGGCCCTATCCATGGCTCAAATAGATTTGTTTAAAAATTCTTCGTATTCAATAACACCAAGTGCAGAAAAAAAAATCTTTTAAGGACGACAAAATTGAAAATATGAATGCACAATGAACCCTATTCTCTAACCTATTGTATAAAATAACCATGCCGAATTGACATGCCGATAAAATCAATCTTAATGAAAAGATATTTTCTAAAAATCTTTCATGAACTTTTTAACTTCATAATATAATATTCAAAATATAATTATTAAATCAATCTTTTTCTATCTACCTATCGACATATCTATCTTGCTGTTATGTTATTTCGTGTAATATATATATATATATATATATATATATATATATATATATATATATATATATATATATATATGACAAAAAATAATCCAAATAGAAAGTGGGGATTTATATTTCTCTATAAATCCCCACTTTCTATTTGGATTATTTGTTGTCAATTTTTCTTCACAAATTGTCGGATTATTATCCATTATTTTCTTCCATATCTATCTATCTATCTTATCTATCTATATATATATATATATATATATATATATATATATATATATATATATATATATTATCTTTTGGGAAATGTGCCTCCTTGGTATTTGATCCAAACTTTCATTTATAAACATTGTGAATCAATATTAATCCATCTTTTTTTGTGTTAAAACTGGTGTATAAGTATTCATATTGACGTACATGTAAATTTGATAGATATTCTTTTTAATTAAAACGAAAAAAAATGTTTTGCTCCTTCAATACGGCTGTTTATGGATGCCTAAAGCATCAAGGTTTATCCTGGCCCAGTTCCGTTCGGTGCAATAGGAATCTGCTACCTGAGAAGACTCTTAAGGAGCCGGGAAGTACAAATATTAATTCTAGGTCCTTTGTCACCAACAACACGTATCTTAAGATATTCCTGACATTAGCAAATGGAAATCGATGATCCGAGTTCAAATCCTGCACGAGGCTGTTTGTGTTTCCTTTCGCATTAGTGTTCTTAAGAAAGTCATGAATCCACATCTTCTCTCCCCGGCCATAAGATAAATAATAGGACGGACTAGGTTATTTTATCTAGATTAGGCAACCAGTGTAGGAGAATGAAAAATTTGAATTCAAACCAGCTTTTCTCCGATTGAACTTGTGTCACATCCTCGAGAGGATCAGTAAATAAATGCTTCCCTTGACATAGATGAGTTGATTAAAAAACAAGCTTAACTATTATAAAGTTTTTATGTTTTTTTACCATATATAAACCAGCCTGACCAACAAAAGGTCATTTATACTGGAAACAAGAGTGAGTTCAAGTCTCATTGAGTACCCCATTAACGAGGCCTTGTGCCATATATGTTCCCTGACGAAAGCAACAAGCTGGAAACATACACGTATGTAAGAACAAAATAAATAAATAAAAAAAATACAAATCTCTTCGTGGACCTTCTTATTTTAATATATATATATATATATATATATATATATATATATATATATATATATATAATTTTAGAAATTTCCAAAAGATTCATCCTTTCAATTTATGGAAATCTGTGACTTCATTGTTTGAGCCTAGGTAAAAGCAATTCAGATATTGAATTCCGAGACAAACAGATCCACCACACTTTAAAAATACGTGTAATATAATCAGTCTACTGTACCCTATTTCTTTCTTTTGAGATGTCAGTGGCGTTATGGTTATCAATGCAGAAAATAAAACCGGTGAGACGAGATCAAATTCTGGTCGTGGCTGTTTTGTTCCAAAATAAAGTGGAGTGGAGCGGAGTGAAAGATGTGATCGTGAAGTAGCAAAAACTAAATATATTTGGGAAAGGCATTATTCAATTTCTTCTAAGCACAGCCATGAGTAAAATAATAGGAAAGACTGCGTTGGTTGGTAACCAATCTAGGAAAAAGACAACTGCATCTTATGGCTTCCCTCGGATCATAGAAAGAATTACAAATCCATATAAAAATAATACCGTCATTTCAACAGGAATTGCACCATTTCTGTAAATGTTTAAACATCAGTACGGTATAACCCATACGTTTTAACTATCAGCACAGTATAACCCGTAAATAAACGAAGATGTTTATCCTTGTTCATATAATCGCGCATATCTTGTACAATTTTAGATGTTGGATTCCCTGATACATTTAACCTGTCTTGAATTTCGTTCTGGTAAGCTCTTGATAAAAAGAATACCAGTTATATGTTGAGAAATTAAAAATGAATGGGAAACAATAAATAATTTTCACACACTTGTAAAAATCACTGTGAACTTATATAACAATACCATTTAAATTAATTGGTACTATTTACCCAACCCCTCCGCTCGGGCAAGATATGATACAAGGTCAATTTTTAAGCGGAGTTTAACAGGTTGGAATTCAGAGTTTTCCTTCTCCTAGACTAGTTGCCTAACCAAGGCTGAAGAACCTAGTCTGTCCTACTATTTACCCATTGCTGGAGGGAGAATAATTGGATTCATACCTTTCCCAAGGGTATTAGTGCTATGTGAAATGCAATCAGTCTCGTCCAGGATTTGAACTCGAGTCGCCGTGTTCATTTCCTACGACGATAACGACTACACCACGGACACCTCCTAAATAACGACTACACCACGGGCACCTCCTAAATTAATTAATTGGTTGGTTGATTGATTTTAAAGGCATGTCAATCTCACTGGAATTATTTTATGATTAGAGGTTAGGGAATTACATACATTGTACCTTTATATTTACATTTCTTTCTTTAATTTTTGAACACAGTTATATAGTATCAAGTATTCCAATCTAATACAAATAATTTAAAACAGATCTATTTGACCCATAGATGGGACCCTAACAAGTACTACCACTCCGAGGCAGAGTGGGTCTAAGTTTAATGGCAATGAAAGGGTACTCCCCACTCCTTCAGATCTCCAAAACAAGAGCCTCACCATCGAATATAGTCTACTGTAATACCCAAGATACCTCTTTTGAGTGGGCCTTACCCCTCTGCAGGGTATATAAGTAAAGTTGGCGATCGCAGTCGAAGGCAACCAGAAGGCTCTCTTATCAATAGCTACTAGACCGAGGTGTAGGGGAGGGCACTACCCCTTTCCCTGGATTGCACCACTTTACCCTTGATACGTACTTTATATTGCTGAGTGTTAAACAAAGAGGTATCAAGTACCATTTTTAAAGTCTTTGGCATGACGCGAACTGGGATTGAACCCAAGTCTCCCAGGCCATTGGCGAACACTCTATCCACTAGACCAATGAGCCGGTTTTGGCATTATGATTAGAGTGTTCACCAATGGCCCGGGAGACCTAGGTTCAATCCCAGGTCGAGTCATACCAAAGACTCAAAAATGGTACTTGATGCTACCTTGCTTAACACTCAGCATTATAATGGTAAGGATCAAAGGTAAAGTGGAACAATCCAGGAAAATGAGTAGCACCCTCCCCTACACCTTGGTGTAGTAGCTATGGAAAATGGAGCCTTCGGGTCACTCTCGACTCCAGTCGCATGGTATATAGTCAGCGTATTTTAAGCCCTGTCAACAGGTTTACAATAATAAGAAGTAAGTTGCAAAGTTTATTTAACGTTCTTTGTTTTAATCTTTTTAACAAAAACATGAAACTGTTGATGATCCATTTAGTTCTTCAGTAACCAGTAGGTTTCTAAAATTATATATATATATATATTAAAATAAGAAGGTCCACGAAGAGATTTGTATTTTTTTTATTTATTTATTTTGTTCTTACATACGTGTTATATACATGTATGTTTCCAGCTTGTTGCTTTCGTCAGAGAACATATATGGCACAAGGCCTCGTTAATGGGGTACTCAATGAGACTTGAACTCACTCTTGTTTCCAGTATAAATAACCTTTTGTTGGTCAGGCTGGTTTATATATGGTAAAAAACATAAAAACTGTACAATAGTTGAGCTTGTTTTTTAAGAGATTTAGGAGTACATTAAGAGTATGAATGTACCCATATGAATACCAGTATTAAGTTGCTTGGAAGTAGAAAAATATTTTGTCGAATACCCACTAAACAAGAAACAATATTAGCATTAGTATACTCGGAGGTGCCTAGGTGTAATGGTTATCGTCGTCGGAAATGAACACGGCGACACAAGTTCAAATCCTGGACGAGACTGATTGCATTTCACATAGCACTAATACCCTTGGGAAGGGTATGAATCCAATTATTCTCCCTCCAGCTATGGGTAAATAGTAGGGCAGACTAGGTTCTTCAGCCTTGGTGAGGCAACTAGTCTAGGAGAAGGAAAACTCTGAATTCCAACCTGTTAAACTCCGCTTAAAAATTGACCTTGTGTCATATCCTGCCCGACCGGAGGGGTTGATAAATATGGATATACTCGTGATACACAAACACTGATTAAATCGAAGGAAATACAATATAAGCTCATTTACATATATAGAAACATCTAATACATACATAATATACATACAAATAGTTTAAAAGCAGGGCAAGTACCTGTGGCGAAGTGACTAACGTGCTTCATTGCAACATCGTAGCAAGCGAGTTCGAACTCCAGTTGCGCTATTACATTCATTTTCAGGCTAATACCCTCGGGAAAGGTATGAGTTTTCTCACCCCACCTCCAAGCAATGGGTTAAATAGTACTACAACTATTCTTTTATAAGAATGGCTTTGGCATTAAATAACCCATCTGGATTGACATGCCATTAAAGAAAGAAGTAAAGAATTGAAAAGAATACACAAACGTACACCAACGCATATTGTTCTAAGAATAAGCAGTATGTAAAAGGGGTACAAAACGGAAAAAGGATTAGTTGAAATTGCGGAAGAGAAAAACGGTCACAGTTATCGCGACTTTTCAATAGTGAGGTAAGAAACAACGTCAGTTCTGTTCACAAGAGAACGGGAAAGGATTTCTGGGATTGTCACGTGTCTGTCTATGAGCCCTTTGACAGACACGCCCATTCTTTAACTCTTTATTGTCTCCTTATAGCAATATTAAAAAGCTGACTAATTATTATAACTTTATATTTCAAAGCAAGTGCTGGCATTTATTGTATATTAAATTCGCTATAGTATTGAATGACCCGTGACTACTTAAAGAAAAAAAAAATCTGTGTCAAAGTCATGAGTATTAGGATAAACAGGCAACTCACCTGTCAGCAATAAGAAGACATATACAAATATTATATTTTATTTATCTTATTTACATGTTTACGGTTTTTTTTTTTAGGTAAGTAGGCCCTAGACAAAACTGAACTCTTGACTAGTGGTATGCCAAACCATCAAGCAAACCAAGGGACATTAAATCAAGAAATAGAAAGATAGAAATAAAGAGGCTGATATAGTTTTTTTACTAAAGTTAGTTTAGTCTGACACAAGGTCATTTTTATAAATGTGAATTGGGCTACAAGATAAGCTCACTAAACACCATGTTTTGATAGATGCCTATAGTCTGATACGAAGTTGGAGAGATATTTGAATCTTTTGGGATTTGTAGATTTGATAAGATTCCTGTACCGCAGATTTGGGATGTTTCCCAAAAACTATTAGATTTCCAAGGTGTACTTCATGGCATCTCTCGAAGCAATACAGATTACTTGACCGTGTGCATCTCCTCTCAAAATAATATGTGACAGATTGTATAGGCTACATGGCACTATCAAGCGATTCGGGCCAACATGGAGAAGAAGGCTGATATCGGAAACATAATGAAAATGCATGGTGGCAAGAGATCTGGAAAATATAAAAAACCCTGACCAATGAGAAAAAAGAGAAGTTGGTTGGTTAGTTGGTTGGTTGGGTTTTATGGCATATCAACCTTTAACGCCAAATACATTTTTATGAAAATAGTTCTATTTCAAACAGTTCAGTTTCGCATAAGTACACATTTGAAATGTAATTACAGTTTAACTGTGAAAAACATTTCTACTTCAAGCTATTCAGTTTAGTCAAGCAGTTCTAATTCAGCTAATTCAGTTTAGTATAAGTACAGATTTTGTTTACACAAAGTTAAACGTCGAAATAAATCTATATTAAACTAATCAGTTTAGTGTAAGTACAGTTTCAATGTCAAAAAAACAGTTCCATTTCAAATAATTCAGTTTAGCGTAAACACGCAGTTTAAATGGAAATGCGGTTTAATTGTCAAGAACATTTCTATCTCAAGCTATTCAGTTTAGTCAAACAATTCAGTTTAGCATAAGTATGCTGTTAGTTCTATTTAACCCATAGATAAGGCCCTATCAGGTGTTACCATTATGGGCCAGAGTGGACCAGGGAGCAATGGCAATGAAGGGGTGCTCTGCATTCTCTAAAGCCCCAGCATCACTGGAACCTCACCATCAGATTGTTTAGTGTCATACCCAGGACACTCATTAGGGTGTCTTACCCCTCTGCAGAGAAGCAGTCGGTGTATTCTACAACCCCAGACGACTGGACAAAAAAAAAGAGAAGAATATATATATATATATATATATATATATATATATATATATATATATATATATATAAGGAGGAGTAGTGTATTATTTATTACAAGAAAGGAATCATCTGAGAAACTGAGATGAAGCCCTAGCTGAATTTCTTTATGTTCACTTTCGCTAATACTCTTGTTAAAAGATATGAACGTTCTTTAATTCTTTAAACATCTATTTCTGATTGGTTGCTGTGATGGGCAATTACCATGAAATAGTTCGGGCTTTGCCGCGTTCCCCATCCCACGAAGTTCAAAACGGCAGTAGGCGTAGCAGATTCGTGATCTGCACGTCGGGATCCGATCAACATGGACGAGGTCAGCAAAGTGAAGGTGTCTGATGTTGAAAGACCGAAACCCCTAAGGACCTTTTGCAATACATCACTGAGGATGTATATCACAGGTTTGTTATGTATCTCACACCATTAAAAGATTTATTGACATATTGCTTGGTCACTAGAACGCTATAACATCTGACAGAGAAAAGGTGAATGAACAATTGGGGAAAACACTGTCTTAACTAACTTATCTACCAAGATAAGCTGTTACCCACTTCATAAATCTTTAAGGTATTTAAATACAATCGTTATATCTAAAATGTTGACGACCTTAGTCAAGGGTGACCTGAAGGCTCCCTTTTCAATAGCTACTTCACCGAGGTGTAGAAGATGGCGCTGCTCCATTCCCTGGATTGCTCCACTTTACCTTTGATCCTTACCTTATAATTCTGTGTTAAGCAAGGCGGCATTAAGTATCATTTTTTGAGTGTTTGGTATGACTCGACCTGGGATTGAACCCGGGTTTCCCGGACCATTGGCGAATACTCTACTCATTAGACCAATGGCCTATTGAGTAGAGTGTTCGATATGTCTACATATCCACAAATATACAAGGTAATGTTAGAAGGTTTTTGGCCTCACAAAGAAGGACATTTCCTGTAACGTATATATCATCCCCAAAAGAAGACACTTGTTGCAATGGTTATTGTCGTAGGAAACGGAATTTCTGATCCGAGTTCAAATCCTGAACGAAGCAGTATTAGTTTCACTCCGCGCTATATATATATATATTGTCACGTGATAGCTCACGGAGACGAAGAGGTAAGACTGATACTATCCTCCCGTATTGAATTAGAGTATCAAGCAGTCAAAAAGTGACCGTTAAGAGAGAATGTGGGTCACAGAGGAGATAGACCAGATGTTCATACTTAGTGACCTCAGGTCGCCGGACATCGGAAGGGGAAAGAGAGAGAAGCCAAATGATTGGCTGGGACCCCAAAACGGAAGTGGGGTTCCCTTCCCCTCAGCAGAAGTAAATAGTAAAAAAGTCAGTTTTTGAGCAAGGCTCGTGGCAGACGGACCATAGCCATTTTACTCCAGGCTAAAGACAAAAGATTAACTGAGACATGAGAAACACGAGTCCCTCAAGCCAGTACTAAAAACAGAACAAAGTCTAGTAGCCCGTGAAAGAAGAAAATTCTCCAGTGGAACCCCGTCAAAAAAATAAGATAAGTAACTCTGAGGACATTTTTCCTTTATATTCAAGTTTCGTTTACCACTCTCTCTCTCTCAATTTGAAAAAGGATAAAAGCCAAGAAAAGACATTCATATTCATGGACAATCCAATTATATGTTTTGACACTTTGAACGTATATATATAACCGTAGTAAAGAACCTATGTATTTTCATTTTACCATGTGGTCTATGTTGTTATTTCATGCTTTCCTTTCAGCTTCTATTCGCCTTATGTTATCTTGCTTAGAATTGTCCTATTAATTCCTAAAGTATCACACGGGAAACCGGAGTTGCCGACTACTACAATATTAATATTATTACGACTAAAACCTATAGGCTCATTATCTTCCATTATCTCGGGGAAGGAAGAAAGCTGCCTGGTGGGTGTGTGATAGTGTGAAATTTGGAACCCCTTGCCAGCGGCGGTCAGTCTGGTCCTAAATTATTCCCTCACGTAATATGCCAGTTCTTACATGCCTGAGAGAAAAACTCTGAACAGGACTTATTTCTGTAGGGGATCAAGTGCCAACCTGCCCCGTCTTCACACGTGCGAAAATAAAGTCCCGTTTTGGGACTATAATCAATTTGCCGTCACAATATATATACTCTTTTAATATATTTATTTGTTAGGAACAGTATGATTCAAGAATATTGAAAATTCCAAACCATAAAAGGTGGATTTTCTTGGAAGCTTTGAAGATGATGACCCAATTAAGCCTATTGGCCTAATGAGTAGAGTGTTCACCAATGGTCCGGGAGACCGGGGTTCAATCCCAGGTCGAGTCATACCAAAGACTTAAAAAATGGTACTTGATGCCGCCTTGCTTAAGACTCAGCATTATAAGGTAAGGATCAAGGATAAGGATAAGGTAGAGCAATCCAGGAAATGGAGTATCACCCTCCCCTACACTTCGGTGTGGTAGCTATTGAAAAGGGAGCCTTCGAGTCACCCTTGTCTAAGATCGCCAACCTTACTTAGTTGTACTTTATTAAGAAAGATAATATTCTGATTTGTGTCAATAAATGAGTTGTATATACATAAATAAGAACAGAAAAAATTTAAGATGGTTTAACTTTGAATTACTCAACTCTGTGGGGCTTAGGATTCAACGAATTTATCCCCTGCAAAGGGTTAAGACTGCACTCCATCAAAAAAGGGGATTATACTCATCCGATGATGAGGCTCGAATTTTGGAGATCTGAGGAGTGAAAAGTACCTATTCATTGCCATTATCCTGACTGTCACTCTAGGGTGGTTGTATCTGTTAGGGTCCTATCTGTGGATAAAATAGATCTGTTTAAAAATCATTTGTATTAAGTAACAGCTACACAAATAATGTAAATATGAATTTACAATGAATGCGAGTAGACATGTCATTAAAATCTATCTATCTATCTATCTATCTATCTATCTATCTATCTATCATTTGAATGAACCTCTTTCAATGTATAATTAGTAGCTACCACTTACACTGCAAAATAACAGTTCAGTTTTTAGACAAAGTCCTTTTAATATCTTGAAACACCTGTAATAAAATCAAGAAATTCCGCAAAAGCTTATTTTCTTTTTCTTTTGTATCTAAATCTTTTCAAAATCATTTATCATTCAATAAGGGACATAGAGAAAATGTTTTCAATCTTTTTTAAATATAAACATTATAGGAATACACACATTACGCAAATATAGCCCTGTCGGCTGAGTTGGGGGTTGTAGAATATGCCGACTGCGTCTCTGCAGAGTAAGACCTCCAACCAACGAGTGTCCGAGGTATGATACTAAACTGCATCTGATGGAGATGATAACCCTATTAAGTTTAATTAGTTGTACTGCTGCTTTGTGAGATGTTGACTCCCAGGACTTGTTCAATAGAGCTCGCTGCATTCTTGAACAATTGCCGTTAAGCTTTTTCTCCATACGCCTTGTAAGTGTCCATGTGGTGCATCCGTAAAGTAGTATTGACAGGACCGCTGCTTGGAAAAAATTGTGCTTTATTTTATCGGATAGGTCTGATCATGCGAGACGCTGTTGGAGAAGTAAGGACGAACGCATAAGTAATGTACAACCAGTGGACCACCTCACACGGACGAGTAAGGCTAACTACAACAGCTCTGTATTGATACAGGATGTAGCATAGAAGACCTGCCGAGAACGATGGACGATAAAGACGAGTGGCGAGTGAGGGGTAGAGAAATCCATGATATATATATATATATATATATATATATATATATATATATATATATATATATATATTTTAGTTGGCGACCGTAGTCGAAGGCGACCGGAAGGCTCCTTTTTCAATAGCTACTACACTGAGGTATAGGGGAGGGCGCGACTCCTTTCCCATATATATATATATATATATATTGCGAATATCTGTGTGCATGTGTGAGTCAAAATATTTGTAAGCATAAACACAAATTAACAATATTGAGTTGTGTTACACAACAATAACAAATAAACGTTAAAAACGAAAAAGAGAGAAATACTGTGGGCAATAAATTCAACTGGATGTTTTTATTTGGACTCGGGAATTGCAACTGTCAGTAATGATGGTAGATGGTGTGTTTTGGTTTTGGTTTTTTTTTTAATGGCATATCATTCTTTATGGGTTATTTCATGCCAAAGCCATCTTTATCAAAGAACAGTAGCAGTAATCTTTAACCCATAACTGGGAGTATAATAAAGGGTTTCAAGCTTTTCCCAAGGGCATAAGTACAAACGAGAATCATATAGTGCAACTAGAGTTCAAACTCACTCAGTATGGTGTTGCCATCTAGCACTTTAGCCACTATGCTAACAAAACTCCCCTAATGGTGGTAGAGATGATGATAGTAATAAAAGGAACAGTCAGGACAAAATACAAACTGAGATAGGAAGGGCTTTTGAAGTAAAAATGACAGAATGAGGTGGACTTACTAATGGTAGGCAAAGAATAATAGGAAATTGGAGGCTTATTTGTAGTTGACTTATTTAATCCTCAGGATGGCAAATAAACTATGATTAGAAAAGAATTACTGTTTAAAATGGTCGAGGGGGACACAAACATTGGATCAAGTTGATAATAATTTAGGGGTTAGATATTGTATAATGGTAATGGATAAAAAATTGTTGACAAATTTTCCCAAACCTGAAGAAAAGAATCTAGAAACAAAATTAGATTGGAGATTTATAGCTTTTTTTAAAATTAATTATTAATGCATAAGTGAAATATTAGTTCCTTTTTTGTAACTTACAATCTCCAGGTGGAGATTGTTAATCCAATCCCTGGTCTTGGTTTCAACAGAGGTGAAAAAGGCAAAAAGAGGCTGATGCAGGATACCACCAAGTCATAGAACAATCTCTGTAATCTGAATAAAGGGTTAAGTTTGAAATTCCCAGAGGATTACCAAGTATGACAAAAGGCACCAGAAGAAGTCCAGAGAGTACTCTACCTGGAATATTGTGAGTATGGCAACCAAGATAAGTATAACAGCCTACAATGTGTAGAAAATAATATTTCTGTATTAAGCAACAAAAAATATTTTTGCCTGTAACCTATACAATCCCTAGGAACTGTGGAGTACTTTTTCATTGCCATTACTCCCAAGTCCACTCTGACACTGAGTTGTGGTACCTGTAAGGATCTCATCTATGCGTCAAATAGATCTTTTTGCAAATTATTTTATAGGCATATCTGAAAACCATGTGCAAAAAACTTCAAAAATTACATTAAAAATGTAAATATAAATGTATGCAATTTCCTAACCTCTAAGCATAAAATAACCCCAGACATGTTGACATGTCATTAAAACAAATCAATCAGTCAAAAAGCCATTCAAATGTTGTGCAAGACTCAATCATGTTTTCTGATCCAGATACTGTACTCAAATTCTTTCAAGCACATCAGGTTTTTCAGATAAGCACAAAATTATATAAGTATATTGTGGGCCTTATGCCCAATCATGTATGTAATCCCCATTTATATTTAACTAAAACTTTTTTCATGAATGTTGAATGCATTCATTTTAAGTATTCACTAATTATTAGTATATTAGTACATTGGTCTAATGGGTAGAGTGTTTGCCAATGGTTCAGGAGACCAGGGTTCAATCCCAGGTCGAGTCATATCAAAGACTCAAAAAATGGTACTTGATTTCGCCTTGCTTAAGACTCAGCATTATAAGGTAAGGATCAAGGGTAATGTAGAGCAATCCAAGGAATGGAGTAGCACCCTCCCCTCCACACCGGTATGGTAGCTATTGAAAAGGGGGCCATCGGGTCACCCTCAACTAATGTCGCCAACTTTACTTACTTACTTAATATATTAGGACCCCTTCACACAGATGAGCAAGTGTTGAATGACCAGCTAGAACTAATCTACAACCGCTCTGTGCGGACACGGGATGTAGCCTAGAAGACCAACCAAAAGTGATTGATGATGGCGATGAGTGGTGAGGGAGAGTCAGGGAAAACCATGCTAGGGGCATGATGTAATGATGATGATGAGTATACAGCATATCTCTGTTCAAGGAAAACATAATCCTTTTCTAACATCCATAAAACTTGTGAGACAACGGAAGCTAAATCTCAACAGACCTAAAAAAGACTATTAGATTACTGGCGGTTTCTCCCACTACTGTTTTCTCCCCTCTTCTCACGATCAATGGTATCCAACTTGGCATTACTGCAGTAATGCCCAGAATAAGATTTAACACAGTATCGGACTACTTAGGGTCTCCAACTCTAGATGGGACCCTAACAGGTACTACCACTCAGGGTCAGAGTAAACTGAGAACTAATGGCAATGACAGGATATTCTACACTCAGGTTGACATATCATTAAAATCCATCATCTATCCAACCAAGCATTTCTACTCTTGGTTTTAGTATTCCACTACAGCAAGTTACTTTGTCATGCTACATCCAGGAGTTTTCTTTCTCCTAGACCAGTTGCTTTTACCAGGCAAGAGAACCCAGTCTATCCTAACATCATATTAATTGTTGATTAGCTCTGTATATAGCACAATTATGTGAAAAGTCAATACTGTATAAGTAAATTGTTTATTTATACTCAAGGAAGAACTTGGTTTTGATTTCGTTTTATGGCATATCAACCATTATAGGTAATCTAATGCCAAATCCGGTTTATACATATATATTAGCTATATATGATTTGTAAACAAGAGTAAATTTCAGTTTAATGGTTCCAAGATTTGCTATGTATCATTAACAATTCAATTAAATATCAGTCATTTGTTTACATGCAGTTAAATGATCAAACAGGTCTATTTCTAACAATTCAATTTAACATGCACTCAGTTTAAATGTCAAACAGTTCTATTTGACCCATAGATAGGACCCTATCAGGCCCTACCACTCTAGGTCAGAGCGGACCAGGGAGCGATGGCAATGAAGAAGTATCCCAAATTTTCCAAAGTTCCAGCATTACTGGAGCCTCACCATCAGATTATTTAGTGTCATACCAAGAACACTTGTTGAGGGTGTCTTACCCCTCTGCAGAGATACAGTTAGTGTATTCTATACTCCCAGCCAATTGGGTTTTGGAAAACTTTGCTGATGATGGAGAAAAACTGAATGAATATAGAATATTTACTTTATATCTGATATCTTTGAAATGTTTGAGATACTTGCTCTTGTACTTTTGCACTATGCTGTTGTTACTTATCATGTTTCAGTTGAACCAGTTGTTTTTCTATCATAGGTGTGTCTCTAGCCATTCTCATCAATTGTATATATTTACCCACTCCACATGAGCAGGATATAGCACAAAGTCAAATTTTAAACCAAGTTTACCAGGTTTGAATTAAGAGTTTTCCATCTTCTAGACTCGTTACCAAGAGACCAGTCATCAATCATAGCACTTAGATACATTGGGAAGAAAATACAATATGATAATGCAAGAAATGAATTTTATGAGATATCAAACATGCCATTCATTGATGAGTGTGTTAGGTCGCATAATGGTTAGCAAGCTAGACCAGCAAACCTACATGAGTGAGTTTGAATCTCAATAGGAACTCTATTCCTACAGCTAAGCAAAAAGCTTAGTAAATTATGCATCCCATTCATTGATGTGCTATTAGCATGTTTGTAAAAAAAAGCACAGATTTTCGCTCAAGGAGATGCAAGAAAGTTCTTGATAACTAATAAAGGAATGTCTTACTGCCAGGTCAATTGCATTCAGCTTATCTTTGAACTTGCAATCAAACATTAATTCTGCTCTAAAAGTCCACTGAAAATGCTTGCTTTCAGTTTTGTAACACTTCTCATATTAATTTTAAATCCTAGTATCTACAATCATCACATGTCATTAATTTTATGAAGTCATTCATAAGGCTGAGTTTGAAAGGAGGTGTTGGACAGAAGACCTTTTACAAGTTTACAAGGGGCATAAATTGAAAATGATATAAAATCCTTGTGTACCTGAAAATTCTGAGCATAGATTCGGAATCTGTCCGGTTGATTTAATCCAAAATAAGTTTACATGGATAGCAAAATCTTTGTTTTCTAATGAAACGAAATCAGTAACAGCTGAATTTATGAATAGAAAATATAGAGACAAATTCAGTGTATCAAGGATTAAATTCTATTTTATCATATAATTTGATTGCACTTGTGTTTGTAAATCTTGAAAGGCAGAAAATAACAGAACCTTGACAGTGAGAGTGAAATTGAAGTAACAAGTACATATTTAAACATGAATAAATTATACAAATTCAACTTGTTTAATAAATATTCATAGTTTGTTTAAATATTCTCCCAGCTTTTTCAGTGAATGGGACCAATTGGTATCATAATTTAAATAGTAGCAAAATCAGAGTAATTTTGAAACACAGTTAAAACAAGTAGTGAGTGAAATATAGCTTTAGGGTAGGCCAACTCTGAATTCAATCCTGAATTTAACTGGCCTCTCAATCATGCTGAGAATAAACTGACTGTATCCCTTTGCAAAGTGATAAGACCACGCCAGAAGAAAGAGGAGTCCTGGGTATGACACTAAACTGAATCAAATGCTGAGACTCCAGTTCTGAAGATTGGGTTAGTTTAGAGTACCCACTTATTGCCATTATGCCCAGGTCAACTCTGACCCAGAGTGATAGCACTTGTTAGAGTCTCATTTATGAGTCAAGCAAATCTGTTTGAAAATTATTTGAATTGAACAATATGCAAAAAAAAGCTCTTAAGAAACAACTGTACAAAAACTGTAAATATGAATGTACAATGAATGCTATTCCCTAACCTCTAGGCAAGAAATAACCCTAGACATACAAACATGCCATTAAAATCAATCAATCAATCAAATAATCAATCTGAATTCAAAATTAAGAGTTGAAGACCCTAGGATAGGATTAAAATGACTTCAGTCTCATTCTAGTAACTCTTGAAACAGCTTGCCCAGTCGGCTGGGGCCGTAGAATACACTGGCTGCATCTCTGCAGAAGGGTAACCCCACCCCAACGAGTGTCTTGGATATGACTCTAAACAATATGATGGTGAGATTCAGTAATGTTGTAGCTTTGGGGAATGTGGAGTACCTCTTCATTGCCATCACTGCCAGGTTAACTTTGGTGCGAAGTGGTAGCACCTGAGAGGGTCCTATCTATGGGTCAAATAGAACTAAACTGTGAATTTTTACTAAACTGAATTGCTTGAAATAGGACTGTTTTGACATTTAAAATGTGTATTTATGCTAACCTGAATTATTTGAAATAGAACTATTTTGACATTTACTGTTTATAAATAAAAACTATACTTATACTAAAGTGAATTGTTTGAAATTTAATTCAGCATTAAATGACCTAAAAAGGGTTAATATGCCATAAAACAAAACAACCAGCCAACCATCGTGAAACAGCCCAGGTTCAAGCAGCATTGATTATTACTGGTGGAGCATAGACATTTGCTCTATAGACAACTGCTACTCTTCCACACATTAATTTCCTAGTCACTGCCTAGATCCACATACAAATCCATTTTTTTCTAACTAACTGATGCTACCATGTATACTGGAAGGCTATCAATATTAAGAATTTAGATAGATCTAAAGAGAAATTTATCAAGAAGATAAAAGTTATGATCCAGTTCTTTCAGCTATTTAGTTAATCATTTGAACCCTTAGTTTCTCCACTCTCTGATAGCCTATACTTGAGCTCACAAAATATATTTAAAAAATCAAGCCTTAAATATGCTCTAAAATGCTGATATCTTAGTTTAAAGCTATCACATTACATTAAAAAAAGGCTGTGAACAGTTGCTGTAGCAAACTTTATTCATAGTTTGTTTAATAGTATATCAACCTTCGTGAAGCTTTATTTAGTAGTATCTGACATGACTTAATAAGGTCCGAAACATTGGGCTTAAAGTTTATTGTAAAATAACACTCAGTCTGAAATATTAGACTCAATGGATTTAAAAGAATAAAGTAACATTCAGTAATACTAAGAGGCGAATTTAATTTTTTTTTATCCATTTGTAAATGAAGTATTACCGAGTCATTTTTAAAGCACGAAATTTGTAGAGTTCAAAATCATCTATAAACATAGAAAAGCATAAAAATTGTGATGTATGTTTTAAAAATGAGTATCTATATTTAAAGCAGCTTATTCTAGAAGTGGGGGGGGACTTTTTCTCTTAATGGCCTGAACCTCTTCAATGAATGGATAAATAAAAAAGTAAAAAGATAAGAGGTAAAGGGGGATGTATAAAAGGTACCAGATAAAAAGTTAACAATAATAGGTTATCAAGATATCTTACATTTTTGTTAGAAAAATAAATCTATTTTCTAATATTCAAAGTATTACACATTTCTTGCAATATTAGATCTACAATACATTATAATATTATAATTATTGTGTGTTGTGCAGCTTTGCTCTAATAGATTTAAAAATTGTCTCTTTGTTGGAATAACAGAAAACTTTAACTGCTTTATTCGTTCTCTTTTTCCTTTCTTTTTTTTTTTAATCAGCTGTCAAATGAATGAGACACAAAGTTGATTTTTAATGTATTGATTTAACATTAACTGCAAACAAGAAGAAATACTCTCTTTACTTCAAATGTAATGATATTGTTGCCTGGAGGAACAAAATGCCCAGTACTAAGGGGAATAACTCTACAACACACATCTAATGTCATTTCATGTGCACACAGTTACTGCTTTTTAGCATTTTAATAAAATGACAAATTATTTTAACTAAAATTTCACGAAAAGGCATCCACTTCAAAACTTTCAAAAATATTCCCAGGATGAGATTTGCTTGTAAGAAAGTTTTACTAAATGGTTAATGCTAAACAGACAGTAAAATGATCAACATTTTGCAAAATGCACATACAAAAAATAAATAGATAAATTTCTACTGGAGTGCAGAAAATTTTAGAAATTCTTGTTTAACTTTATTGTTATGTATCCACATCAATTGCTGAAGTAAAAATCTATAAAGGAGAAAAGAGAAAGAAAGACAGATAAAGGATAAGGAAGAAAAGAAACAATTATATGTAAATCTAAATGAATTATTAAAGCAACTAAAATAGGTTACCAAGAAAAATTTTCCTCTTATTCTATCACAATTATCACTATTTTGTGCCTGGTGGGTGACATAAAGTTGATCACCTGATCCCTCGGAGCGTTACTCCCGGGCAATGCTTGATTAATAGGGTTGAATTTTTATTTGGTGCCTGAGATGCCCCTAAAGAAGAATCCTAAGGAGACCAAGCAGTTATTTAGATGGCCATGCATGAGTCTGAATTCATGCATGAACTGCCACTATAAAATGACCTTGTGTCAAATCTGACCAGGTGGAAGGTCAAATGAAACCCTTATCTCTGTGCATGTATAAATCTGTATGTGCTTACTAATATAAATATGAGTGTCTGTATATATATATATATATATATATATATATATATATATATATATGTGTGTATGTATGTATGTATGTATATATATTCTGGTATTTCTAAGCATATATATATATATATATATATATATATATACATATATATATATATATATATATATATATATATATATATATTCTGGTATTTCTAAGCATATATATATATATATATATATATATATATATATATATATATATATATATACACAGATAGATAGATAGATCTGTGTGTGAGTGTGTGTGTGTGTGTGTGTGTGTGTGTGTGTGTGTGTGTGTGTGTGTGTGTGTGTGTGTGTGTGTGTGTTATTATGAGTATGTATGTCTGTTTTTTATATGTATTTACTAACCCCTCTGAATCAACAGGATCTGACACAAGGTCAATTTCTAAGTGGAGATTAACAGGTTTCCCTCTCTTGTGTAACCTAGGCTAAAGGACCAAGTTTTCCCAACTATTTACCCATAGCTGAAGGGATTGGATGCATACCTTTCCCCAGGACAAAGATGAGTAATTTTGTACTGAAATCAGAAATTATGATACCTTCAATCATAGGTGGGATTTAACTCTTTATTGTTTTGTTTAGTTTGATTGGTTTGGTTTGGTTTCTTTATTTAATGGTTTGGTTTGGTTTGATTTCTCTATGAAAGGATTTGGCTTGGTTTGATTTGGATTCCTTGCTTAATAGTTTGGTTTCTTGATTTAATGGTTTGGTTTGGTTTCTTTATTTCATAGTTTGGTTTATTTGTGTGATTATTTGGTTTAGTTTGGTTTGGTTTGGTTTCCTTGTTTAATAGTTTGGTTTGGTTTCTTTATTTAATGATTTGGTTTGGTTTGGTTTCTTGATTTAATGGTTTAGTTTGGTTTCTTTGTTTGATGGTTTGGCTTAGTTTTGTTTCATTGTTTAATGACATATCAACCTTCATGTGTTACTTCATACCAAAGCCATCCTTGGAGAAAAACATATGTGATACTATTAAATCCATTGTTGGTTTGTTTAATGGCATATCAACTTTTGTAGGTTATTTAATGCCAAAGAATTTTTTGTAGAAGAACAGCAGTCAAATTACATAATCCATCGGTAGGGTGGAGGGGAATTCATACCAATCTCAAAGGTATTAGTCCAAAAGAGAATGTTATAGCATTAATGAAGTTCAAACTTTATTTAAAAAGTGAATAAAATCCAAATTGTAAACTGGGTCTTCAAGAAAATTAATGAGGCCCTAATCCATAGTTTGTTTAACTTATAATAACTA
The DNA here is from genome assembly GCA_963585895.1 of Sepioteuthis lessoniana. Classification (NCBI taxonomy): domain Eukaryota; kingdom Metazoa; phylum Mollusca; class Cephalopoda; order Myopsida; family Loliginidae; genus Sepioteuthis; species Sepioteuthis lessoniana. The sequence goes on from OY757909.1 coordinate 75,089,480, forward strand.
TTCACTTGTTTGATTGATTTTAACACCATGTCAACCAATCTAGGTTTATTTATTTTATGTCATGTGGTTAGGGAATCATGTTTATTGCACATTCATATATACATTTTTGTACAGTGGTTTCTTAAAAAGTTTTTTTGGACACAAGAGTATGAAATATTAATAATTTTGAAACATATCCATTTGACCCATAAATGGGACCCTGATAGGTACTACCACTCCAAGTCAGAGTAGACCTGGGAGTAATGGCAATGAACAGGTACTCCACAACCCACAGATCTCTTGAACTAGTGTCATACCTAATACTGAAATCCTGCACTGTTTACATTTTTGATATTGACCAACAATGACAACAAGATTCATTAAAAAAATTTGGAAAATATTGATGCAATTATAATTATTATTTACAGTACCTTATTGATGTGGACCCAGGTTGGGACCATGAAAAGACAACTCAGAACACGGTATAAGTTTAAAGATATATTGAAGAAACAAGATACAGAGAAAAGTGGTGGCATAAGCTAGCCTTACTTGTCAGTCGAATATTGGTAGAGTATCCAATCTTTTCGAAAGTACTTGGCTCTTGATTAATATAGAATTTGGAAGAGTCCATGAATGGGTTGGTAATGGTCCCATAACACTTATTGGTCTACATGAAAAGATGAGTTGGTTGGTTGGTTGTTTTGTTTTACGACGTATTAACCCTTTTTAGATCATTTAACGCTGAATCAAATTTCAAACAATTCAGTTTAGTATAAACATAGTTTTTGTTTACTAATAGTTAAATGTCAAAACAGTTCTATTTCAAACAATTCAGTTTAGCATAAGCACACAGTTTAGTTCTATTTAACCCATAGATATGACACTATCAAGTGCTACCACTTCAGGCTAGAGTGGACCCAGGAGTGATCGCAATGATGGGGTAATCCACATTCCCCAAAGCTCCAACATGACGGGAGCCTCACCATCTGATTGTTTAATGTCATATTTTGGACACTCATTCGGGAGGCTGTAACCCCTCTGCAGAGATACAGTCTGTGTATTCTACAGCCTCAGCCGACTGGACTCTTGAGCTTAAAGAATTCCATAGTGTAGTTTCTTAAGAGCTTTTTTTACATATGGCTATGTATCAAGTATTTTTATCAACTACAAATAATTTGCAAACAGATCTGTTTGATTCATTGATGAGACCCTAACAGGTATTAACACTCCAGGTCAGAGTAGATTTGGGTGTAATAGCAATGAAGGATTACTCTACACACCCAGATCTCTGGAACTGCAGCCTTACCACCAAGATACATTTTAGTGTCATACCAAAGACATCTATTTTGGGGACCTTATCTTTCTGCAGGGAAGACAGTCAGATTATTCTAAGCCCCCCACCAACAGGGTGGTGAGAGAGAGAGAGAAAGAGAGCGAGAGACAGAGAGAGAGAGAGCAAGGGAAAGAAAGAAAGAAAGAAAGAAAGAAAGAAAGAGTGGATGTTTATATGTACACCAGTGATTCATTTGTATAACAACCCATTGATACTTTTATACCTTTATAAATCAATTCACCTGTGTGTCTTTTTTCTTCCCCACCTGCAAGTCTTTTGAAAAATCAGTGAATGAATCTCAGCTATCAATATACCCTTTTCCACTCAGTTAACTGTCTGTTGTATATTTATATCACTAACCACCTGTTTTTTGATATTTCCAATTTATATCCCAATTTGATATAATCACTTCAATCTACACACCTGTTTAATCATGTTTATACACCTGCTTAATTGATGTTTACACATTCAAGTTTATGCTTATCTATAACTTATTTTTGTTTATTGGCTCTGGTCAGAGTTGATTAAATAAGTTATAGCTTTTTTGCATCTACCATCTTGATGGATAAGGTAGTTATGGGAGAGTGGTTTGCTTAAGTATTCATTCACCAATACCAAATCAGTAATGAGATATTTTGTCAAGATATTAGGCAATGGAGCAGGGAAATGTGGATTTATGCCTTTCACCGTTAATTCATGCCTTTACCATTAGTGCAAATTAAATAGAAGCAGCTTCAGCATAAATAGAAAACTTTGGTACATTGATTTTAATTGTTATTGTGCCCAAAACCTTTTAAGTTAAAACTACTCCGTCATCAAGGCTAAAAGGGGTTTCCTGGATATGATACCTAACCTATCTGATTGTTAGGTTCTAGTTTTAGAGATCTGGAGAATGTGGAATACCCTACATTGTCATTACTTCCAGGTCCACTCTGACATGGAATAGTAGTACCTGTTAGAGTTCTATGAATGTGTCAAATAGATTTGTTTAAAAAATGATTTGCATTGGATAGGACCATGGGCAAAACAAGAAACAACTATACAAAAAATGTAAATATGAACATACAATGAATGTGATTCCTTAACCTCTAGGCAATTAATAATCCTAGGTTGGTCGACATGCCATTGAAATCAATCAATCAATCAATTTTTTAAGGTAGTAATATTTGTATATTTAAGATGTAAATAATTCATGGGAAGTAGTACATAAAATTTTTGCATTGGTATCATTTTCTTCTCAACGTATGGGTGGATATGCTTTGCTAAATTTGGTATTTTATATGAAGAGATCCGATAAGAGTCAAACTTACTATGAATGGTTTGAAAGAATTTCTTACTCACCTTTATGTCATGTATGTATGGGTGGGTCTGTCTAATTAATAAAGTGTCCTGGATGTCAGAAATTTGCATTTGTGTGTGTGTGTGTGTGTGTGTGTGTGTGTGTGTGTGTGTTTATTTTTCCTTACATGAACATATTTTCTTATTTATGTACAGGTGTAATATATCAAATGTTATTTTACACACACACACACACACACACACACACACACACACACACACACACACACACACACACACACACACACACACACACACACACTTATTTCTATATGATACTATATTCATAACTGAGAAAGGTATGAACCCCTTATTTCCTCCAGGCATGCATTAGATAGTACTACTTGTGTTCTTCCACAAGGATGACTTTGACTTTAAATAACCCATAAAGTTGATAAACCATTAAAAATGAAACCAAAGAAACCATATCCATATCTAATTTCTAATTTTCAAATCTTTTTTTTTATTTGAATGAACTCAAAAACTATCTTTGATAAAACTGTGAAAACATGCTTACATACTTTAGCACTTATATAAACTAGATGTAACTGAGCAGTCTTGAGCCCTGTTACAGCAACAGATCTAGGAGAACTCTAAATTCAGACCAGCTGTACTCTGGTTAAAAACTGACTTTCTGTTGCAATACCAATACACATACCAACATATCCACACAGATGTAAATGGAAGCACATAATTAATGACACATACAAGGACACAAATCATAGACACACCAACACAAATGTAGAAGCCCACAAATAAACATACAAATACAGACATATGAACAGAGACACAGATACACACAGGAACATACACAAATATAGAAACATACGTTCCAGACCAAAACAAAAATGTAAACATAAATCTCTTAAAGTTACACTCACATAAAATAAAAATATTTCTATACAAATCCACAGAAAGTTTTCATTGAAGAATATAAACTTCAGAAGATGTTCTAAAAGTATACATGGTATGTAATTCTTTTTTCATGTGTATTTACCTTTTATAAAAGTGTATGTATATATTTACCTAACCCCTCCACCATTTGCAGGATGTGTTACAAGATCAATTTTTAAGCAGAGTACATAATTAATGACACACACAACAACATAAATTATAGACACACAATCATGCACAAATACAAATGCAGAGACCCACAAACAAACCCACAAATAGATATATGCACAGAGACACAGACACACACAACACAAATTATTGACACACAAATATGCACAAACACAAATGTAGAGGCCCCACAAACAAACCCACAAATAGATATATGCACAGAGACACAGACACACACAACACAAATTATTGACACACAAATATGCACAAACACAAATGTAGAGGCCCCACAAACAAACTCACAAATAGATATATATACAGAGACACAGACACACATAGGGACATACACGCATATAGAAACATATCCATAGGCATACACCAGCAGTGTTACACCCAAAGACACGGGTACACAGAGACTGATTTACCCAAATTATGTAGAGATTTTTAGATGGTCACTTGTGTTCATAAAGTGGATAATATGACTTAGGATGAACGTTTCTGACCAAAATAAAAATGAAAATATAAATCTCATAAAGTTACCATCACATAAAATAAAATTATTTCTGTACAAAACTCTACAGAAATCTCTCACGGGAGAGCATTAACTTAATAAGATATTCATAATATAAAAGATATGATTGGTTAATCTTTTATCCTGTCGATTTATTTTTTATAATAATGTATGAATATATTTACCAAATTCCTCCTCCATGGGCAGGATTTGACACAAGGTCAATTTTTAAGCAGAGTACACATAGCTTGAATTCAGAGTTTTTCATCTCTTAGACTGGTTGCCATACCAAGGCTAAAGAGCTCAGTCTACCTCATTGTTTACTCATAGCTGAAGAGAGAAGAAATAGCTTTATGCATTTATCAAGGGCTTTAATGTGAAGTGTAATGCAGTCTCATCCAACATTTGACCTCAGGTTAATGAGTCAATCTGTTATAATAATAAGTGCTATGTCATAAGTGTCTGCTCAATTAGTGTATGTAAAAGTTTCAGTGTAAATATTTCATTGAAAAATGACATAAAACTTCTAGAAAAAAAATAATCAGTTTGTTGTCTTACTGAAATATTATTAACATTTAATGAGACATTTTCCTTATGTTTAGTGGTAGCCCTTCAATGGTGGAGATGTAAAATAACTATATTGCTTTTATTACTTCAGATTAAATATCTGGACTTGTAAAAAAAGATCTGTTTTTATTATTGTTACAAATTCTAATGATTTTTCAATAGTTTAGACACACATAGGAAGTGATTATTTTCCTTCATTATGGTCAAAGTTTCCTTAGTAATAGTGAAAAATCACAGTTTTCTTAAAAGAAAATTCTCTGAAATTCCTACACTGGGAAATTTCTGTTCTTTGATTTGATATCCTAATTTATGCTGATGACTATTCTGTACAACTAAGGGAACTTTGACAACAATAATCAAGGAAAATAATCACTTCCTATGTGTGTCTAAGCTATTGAAGTTTCAAAAAAATTTGTGACAATGATAAAAAATGGTTCAGTTTTTTTCACTGTCAGTCTTTCTTGTTTTTTGGGGGATTTTGTCCAAATGAATAAATTCAACAATAATCTTAATTCTTTAAAAATTACATATTGTTTAAGGTAAAACATACAATACCAATGTAGCCCGGTTGGAAGGGCTAAGAATACATTGACTGTATCGCAAGCAAAGGGATAAAAAAATCCTCAAAAAGGGGTATCCTGAATATGACATTAGACTGTATCTGATAGTGAGACTCCAGTTCTAGAGCTTTGAGGAGTGTGGAGTACCCCTTTGTTAACATTACTCCCAGGTTCACTCTCACCTAGAGTGGTAGTACCTGTTAGGGTCTCATCTATTGGTCAAATAGATCTGTTTAAAAATTATTCATATTTCATATGATCATGAGGGGAAAAAATTTTTTAAACAAGTACATAAAAATTGTAAATAAGAACATACAAGGAATGTGATTCTTTCACCTCTTGGCATGAAATAACCCAAGACAGGTTAATATGCCATTAAGATCAATCGATTAATCAATCAATCAAACCTAATAAAAAAGTGTTTAACTTCATGATGACATTTTGGCACCAATTCTGATCTTATTTAGCAGATTACTCAAACTTAGAAAACTTATTTGAAATATCTCTTCCAACCACAATTAATATTGCTTTGATCCCTAATTGCAAGCATCATCATCATCATCATCATCATCATCAAGTTGCACTGACACTACAGATTTCCCAGACTCTGTCTTCATCTGACTCAATCATCCATTGCTCTAGGCCACTCTTCCAAACTGAATCCAGTGTCCATGCAAGGCTGGTGTAAGTAAGTCCTTACTGGTCGGCTAGCACTGGCACGTCCATGTGTAGGGGTCTATAGAAGAGCATCACATGAGTTTAGTCTTGCTTCTCCAGTAATGTCCTGTCTTAATAGGATGGTTTGTGAGATGGGAGATAAATGGTCATACAGTTGCTGTCTCATTGTGTGCTGCCTCTAGGATTTGTTCAAAACAACACATAGTATTCTTGTGTAGTTCCCATCTAGCTTTTTCTCCAGGTGTTTTGTTAGCATCCATGTGGTGCATCCATATAGTAGTATGAACACAGCTGCAGCTTGGAAGAAATCCTGTTTTATCTTATCAGGAAGACCCGCAAACACTGTCTTTAAAAAAGATTATTCAACTCCTGCTTATTCACCAGAATTTTATTGATGATACCAAATATATTTTGACGGTTTTACACTATTGATCCCTAATAAAATGAAACCGGGATTCTTCCAAGCTGTAGCTGAATCAGTACTACTGCATGGCTGCACCACTTGGACGGGTTAGTTGGTTGGTTGGATTTTATCACATATTACTCCTTGTAGGTTATTTAATGCCAAAACCTGTTTATATATATATATATATATATATATATATATATATATATATATATATATATATATATAAACAGGTTTATATATATATATTTTATATATATATATATATATGATTTGTAAATGAATAGTTTGGAGGCAACATTATAAACAAGCCAGTGGTCATTTTTTTTACACAGTTTATAGTTTTAACTATTGCTATCACACACTAATAATTGATTTTAGCATTAATCATTTGTTTGTATATAGTTAAATGGTTTCAAATACAGTAAATGATTGAACAGTTCTATTTGACCCATAGGTAGAACCTTAACAGTTACAATCACCCTGGGTCAGAGTGAACCTGGGAGTAATTACAATGAAGAGCTACTCCTCATTCTTCAAAGCTCCAGGATTGGAGACTCACCATCAGATGCAGTTTAGCGTTATATGAAAGACACTTGTTGTGGAGGAGTTGGGTTCTTACCCCTCCGCAAAAATGCAGTCAGCATTTTCTACAGTCCCAGCTAACTGGGCTGTCTATTGAAACATTTGTAGAAAAAAGATAGATGGAAACTAAACAAGAATGCCGCATGCTGCTTGGAATAAATCCTGGAAGCAGCTCCCTACAAAACAGCAACTGTATGAGCTCTTACCTCCCATCTTACAAACCAACCAAGTAAGAGGAACAAGACATACAGGGTACTGCTGGTGAAGTGAGAACAAACTCAAAAGCAACATTCTCCAATAGACTCCTACCCTTGGACACTTGCCCAGTCAGCTGGGGCAGTAGAATACACCAACTGCAACTGTAGAATACACCCCCCCCTCAATGAGTGCCCTGGATATGACACTAAATGATCTGATGGTGAGGCTCCAGTGATGCTGGAGTTTTGGGGAATGCAGAGCACCCCTTCATTGCCATTGCTCCCAGGTCCACTTTAGCCCCGAATGGTAGCACCTGGTAGGGTCTTATCTATGGGTCAAATAGAACTAACTGCATACTTATGCTAAACTGAATTGTTTGAATTAGAACCGTTTGACTAAACTAAATAGCTTGAAATAGAAATATTTTTGACAAATAAACAGTGTACTTACATTTAAATTGTGTGCTTATGCTTCACTGAATTGTTTGAAACGGAACTGTTTTTGATATTGAAACCCCACTTATACTAAACTGAATCATTTAATATAGAACTGTTTTGAATTTTAACTGTCATTTAATTGTGTGTAAACAAAATCTGTACTTATACTAAACTGAATTGTTTGAACTAGAACTGTTTGACTAAACTTAATAGCTTGAAATAGAAACATTTTTGACAATTAAACTGAATTGCTAAACTGAATTGTTTGAAATAGAACTGATTATTTGCATAAAAATGGATTTGGCATTAAATAGCCTACAAAGGTTGATATGCCATAAAACCCAACCAACCAACCAACCCATGGACACACCAGTGTTGGCCAACACTCATCAACTCTGTACATACATCTAGAAGGCTTACCAAAAGCAATGGTAGATAGGGAAGGATATGAGTGAGTCAAAGCAATCTAGGCTATCATAACACCTTCATGATTATAATATGTATATGTATATGTCTATATATAAAGTTTTGTGACATCAGTAAGTCCTATTCTGTCACTCATTGCTGGAAAGATGCTGAGAGGTCTTTTTTAGAATAAATATTTGTTGAATAGATTTTTATTTGAAAAGACTTAAAATTGATAATTACAGTTCATGATCAGCTTATGTTTTACATGGATTAAAAAAAGAGTTTAATGTTGCCATAGTTTTCCGAGGGAGAATTACTAAATGGAGAATTGGAACAAAACTGAACCATTTTCTAATCCCCAAGATAAATCAGCCAATGTATACAACAGAAAGGGGGAAAAAAAGAGAACAGGAAAAGATAATGGTACGGAAAGAAGATGTTAGAAATAAAAGTAGGGAATAAAAGGAAAAACAAATGAAATAATTGAAAGAAGTGTAAATTGAAGGAAGTAATAAAATAAAATAAGAGAAAGTGTTAGAAAAGGAAAAAAAGAAGAAGAAAAAGAAAAAAGAAAAAGAAAGAAGGTAGAAAAAAGAAGAAAAGAGAAGAAAAGGGAGAAAAAAGAAGAAAAGAGAAGAAAAGGGAGAGAAAAAGGAGAAAAGAGAAGGAAAAGAAAGAAAGTGAGAAAAAGAAGAAGAAAAGGGTTGGAAAAGAAGATGAAAAGGGAGAAAAAGAAGAAAAGGAAGAAAAAGTAAAAAAGGAGAGAAAAAAAGAAAAGGTGAGGAAAAAGAAAACGGAAGAAAAAGAAGAAAAAAAGGGGATGGGGAAGAGGGATGAGGAAAAGGTAGATATTAGAAATAAAGGGAAATAGATGCCAAAAGCAGAAAAGAGAAAAACTCTTGCCAGTCAGACTTAGAAAACATTGATTGTATTTCCTGCAAAAGAAGTAAGATGCCTCCTAAAAGATGTATTCTGTGCATGGGATGGTGAGGCTTCAGTTCTTGAAATCTTGGAAGTATAGAGTACTCCTTTATTGCCATTACTCCTATTTATGAGTCAAATAGATCTGCTTGAAAATTATTCATATTCGATTGGGCTATCAGCAAAGAAAATTCTTAAAAAACGACAACAGAAAAAATGTAAATATGAAGATATAATGAGCAGATTCCTTAACATCAAGACATAAAATAACCCTTAACTGGTTGACATGCCATCAAAATCAATCAATCAATCAATCAATCAGGAAGGAGTATAATGTAAAATCAAAGAAACACTGAATCAAAACCAAATTTCAATCAACATTATACTTATAAAATCCATGATACTTCAGCATCATAAATAATTCTACTCACAAAATGAATTCTTTGATTAAGCATTAGACTGATTTTATACACTGATGTACTCAGATTAGTGTCCTCATCTTGGTTGTTATTGTCAAATTTCAGTTGTTGTACCCTTTGACCTTCTTTGGGTATCTATTCTAGTTGGTAACCTTTGGAGAATTTCAAACCATACATTTTATCCACATTCTGATTCTGCTGTGGATGTTTGAAGATATCTTGTATCAGTTAATTTTTTCCAGTTAATCTGCCAATGAGATGCTGTTTGTCACTTCCATGGAACCAGAGTATATGGTATTTTTGCTCTACACATTTTAGGGATTGAACTTTCAACTGCCTGGTAATTAGATACTCTTTAATCATTGCTTTTATCCCCAGGGCCATATGCCAATTAAAACAATGTCATGATGAAAACTTGGCACCATTATTATCAGTATATAATAATAATAATTGTGGAGGTGCCTGTGGTATAATGGTTATCGTCGTAGGAAATGGACACGGCAACACAAGTTCAAATCCTGGACAAGACTGATTGCATTTCACATAACACTAATACCCTTCGGAAAGGTATGAATCCAATTATTCTCCCTTATGGGTACATAGTAGGGTAGACTGGGATCTTCAGCCTTGGCGAGGCAACTAGTCTAGAAGAAGGAATACTCTGAATTCAAACCTGTTAAACTCTGCTTAAAAATTGACCTTGTGTCATATCCTGCCCGAGCGGAGGGGTTGGTAAATATGATATGATAATAATAATAATTCCGCATCTCAGAAATACACACAGAAATCATTATACTGTTGTTTCCTGGAGGTGAGGTTCCACTCCTGTCATATTATTACCTACAGAAGAACTCTAACTTCAAATCAAAATGTAAAATATGCTTCATGGATTTTGTACTCTAGCGACTGTGACTGTAAACCAATAAAGCCTATTGATATCATTGGGTATTGCTGGAGCCTCCTTGATTAAAAGTAATGATGCTTCATCATCTTCATCATCATCACGTCATGCCGCCAGTATGGATATCCCAGACCCTCTCTTGCCACTCATCCCTATCATTCATCGCTTCTGGCAGGTCCTCAAGGCTATATCTTGTATCTTCACAGAGCTGATACTGTATATAGGTTCGAGCTGGTCGCCCTGCTTAAGCTCAGCCATGTGTGGGGATCCATAGGAGAACATCACTTATGCACTCATCCCTGCTTCTCCAGCAGTGTCTGGTTCATCTAACTTTGATAGTTTTCATGATGGTAAGTAGGTGGCCATACAGCTTCTGCTTTGAGGGCTGTTGCCTCCAGGATTCGTTCAAAATTGCTTGCAGTATTCTTGTGATGTTGCCATCAAGCTTTTTCTCCATACGTTTAGTTAGCATCCATGTAGTGCATCCATTCAGCAGTATCGACACGACCGCTGCTTGGAAGAAACTGAATTTCCTTTTATCAGTCAGGTCTGACTTCCATATGACTGCTAGCCTATCAATAGCTGTCCATGCCTTTGTTAGTTGCGTTTCAATGTCTTTTTCGGTTAATGAGACACGGCTTCCTTGGTAGCTGAGCTTGTCAACTAGTTTGAGAGAGCTACCGCCTAGTGTGGAAATGTTGCCTGTTTGATGAAAGCTCATGTATTCTGTTTTGTGTGCATTGATATGAAGGCCAATGCCTGCAGCAGCTTGTTCCAGACTATGCAGTTGTGTTTCGGCTTGGGCGGGTGTATTTGCCAGAATCCCTATGTCATCGGTGTAGTCGGCATCAGTAATTGTTTTTGCAGGGTACCTTCTGCTTTTCTTTGTCAGCTTGAAGCCGTTTTCTTTGATTTTATCAATCGATGTTCTAAGTACATAGTCTAGACAGATGATAAAGAGGTATGGGGCTAGTATGTTCCCTTGCAGTTCTCCTGCTACAATGTCGAAGTAGTCTGTGTCTCCATCCGGGGAACATACTTTCACCTTGGTGTTTCTATAGAAAATCATTATTGCTGAGACGGTCTCTTTTGGTATGCTGTATGCTAGTAGAATTTGTTCCATCTTCCCTCTGTGGATACGCCTTCAAGAATTCTACGGATAGTCAATATAATGATGCTTAAATGTTTAAAATATGCCTGATTCATCATTTGACAAAAAGTTCATGAGAAACATTTTAGCTATTTCACAGTTGTAGGTGTGCAAACTTATTTGCAATGTAATGCCCTGTTGGCAAGGCTTAAAATATGCTATCGCGTGCAGAGGCGTAAGATTCCCATTAAACTGCATCTGATGGTGAGGTTCCTGTTCTAGAGATCTGGGGAGTGTAAAGAACCATTTTATTGCTATTGCTCTCAGGTCCATTCTGATCCAAAGTGGATTCCATCTATGGATCAGATAGAAATTTAAAAGTATTCCTATTTGATAGAACCATGTGTAAAACAAAGACAAAAACTTCTTTGGAAACTTACCCAGTCAGCTGGGGATATAGAATACACCAACTGCACCTCTGCAGAGGGGTAAGACCCCTCCCCAATCAGTGTCCAGGATATGACACTAAATGATCTGATGATGAGGCTTCAGTAATGCTGGGGCTTTGGGGAATGCAGAGTACCTCTTCCTTGCCTTCGCTCCCAGGTCCACACTGACCCAGAATGGTAGCACCTGATAGGGTCTTATCTATGGGTGAAATAGAACTAAACTATACTTATGCTAAACCGAATTGCTTGAAATAGAACTGTTTTGACATTTATCTGTGTGTAAACAAAAACTATACTTATACTAAACTGAATTATTTGAATTAGAACTGTTTGACTAAACTGAATAACTTGAAATAGAAGTGTTTTTGACAATTAAACTATGTACTTATGCACTAAACTGCATTGTTTGAAATAAAACTGTTTATTAGTATAAAAATGGATTTGGCATTAAATAACCCACAATGCCATAAAACACAAACAAACAAACCCTTAAGAAACAATTACATAAAAAAATGTTGATATGAATATACAATGAACGTGATTCCCTAACCTCAAAACATAAAATTATACTAAATGAGTTGACATGCTGTTAAAATAAATCAAAACTTGGATGTTTTGCTGCAACTCAAATTTATCAACAAATGACTCCATGTAAAAGAATCATTCTGCATTAAATAATGCTTAAATAAGTAAAGTTGGCAACCCAAAGGCTCCCTTTTCAATAGCTACTACACTGAAGTGGAGGGGAGGGAGCTTCTCCTCTCGCAGGATTGCTCCACTTCACCCTTGATCCTTACCTTATAATGCTGAGTGTTAAGCAAGGCAGCATCAAGTACCATTTTTTAAGTCTTTGGTATGACTCGACCTGGGATTGAACCTCAGTCTCCCAGACCACTGGCAAACACTCTACTCATAAGGTCAATGGCCTGGTGTGATATAAATGTTAGATTAAATAATTGCTGATAACAGAAAAATAGTGAAAAAATATTTATTTCCAAATATCTCAGAAGAAATTTGCCTATAAATTTACTTTGTTAAACTTTACTGATCAGATCTCTTGATGAGAAGACAGTTTCCAACATTATCTCAAAACATTTCAATCACATCTACTGAAAAAGACATTTTTGACATTTTATCTTATAGATTTTGCTGTGGAGTTTGAATAACAATCTGAATAGGCAGAGTCAGGCTCTATGTCAGAAGTAAGAGTAGAATGAAGCACGAGGTCTACATATAAACCTTATTACTATTATTCTGACAATAATAATAATAATGATGATAATAATAATAATAATAATAATAATAATAATAATAATAATAATAATAATACAGTCTTCCATCTCAAGCAGACATAAGATGGAGAGATGAGATAGAAGGGTATGCCAGTAAGACATAGCAGAGATTAAGCACAAACACCGTCATCATGGAAGACATCATGAAAGCCTTTTTTTTTCCCACAGCAGACTTGCAATGGCTAATGTTGGTGGTGGTGGTGGAGATATCAATCTGTTTTTGCTTTCTGTATCAAAGAATCAGCACCAAATTCTTCATGTCTAATACTTGATTCAGAATTTATCTTTCTCACAGATGTAAATTCATATTTAAAAGAAAACTCAAATCATAACTGCACACCATTTTTCTTCAAAATGATCAACAAAACACATTCAGAAAAGTAAAAATATACAGAATCATCACAAAGCATTCTGCCTTCAAAATGATTTACAAAAATGAGAGGGTTTAACTTTTGAAATTAAGAGGTTCCAAATTTGAAAGCATTTCAATGAATACTTAATTTTAATGATATTTATTTTTAAATATTCTTTGATATATATATATATATATATATATATATATATATATATATATATTGTCATCCACAGACAGACTGTTTCATTCTATCAGAACTCTTCAGTGTGACTAGACACGCAGGACGCTTGAAGCCGGGATCAAAACTCGTCCAACTTTATGTTAGACTAAGTCTCAGACCTTTCGGCCAACAAGCGGACCATGTTGGCTAAGGGAATTTTTGAGGTATTTATTTAGCAACAGCAGCAGCAGCTGTTTGTTTACATTTTTATACCCTATCGGCTACCAGAGTGCTCAATTCTTTTGAAGAGCTTTGCATTACGCGAGCGGCGGCCAACAATTCCTTCACCAGAGTGCTCAACCCTCATATATATATATATATATATATAATGAGGAATTCATTCTCTTAGATTGAATAAAGAGGAAGATTTTAAGCCAATTTTAATTTTTCGTGGCATGTTTGGGGTTCATCAAGAGATCCTATTTACCAACCCCTCCGCTGGGGCAGGATATGACACAAGGTCAAATTTTTAAGCAGAGTTTAACAGGTTTAAATTCAGAGTTGCCTCACCAAGGCTAAAGAACCCAGTCTGTCCTACTATTTACCAATAGCTGGAGGGAGAATAATTGGATTCATACCTTTCCCAAGGGTATTAGTGCTATGTGAAATGCAATCAGCCTCGTCCAGGATTTGAACTCGTGTCGTCGTGTCCATTTCCTGCGACGATAACCATTACACCACGGGCACCTCAAGAGATAGCCTCTAAAAATGATTCACAACTGTTTCATTTACTTACTTATACATTTCATCCATTCCACCTAGGTTAAAGAAGTTAAATCAGATTTTAGAATCGGTCAGTATTTTATGGCATGGGTTATTTAATGCCAACTCCTGTTTTTATATATATGATTTGTAAGTGAATATTTTGTAGGTAACTTTAATTATATATCAGTTGGATCTCATTTGTTTGCACAGAGTTTAATGTTTTCAACTATTGCTATTTAACATTAGGTTTGGTTTCTTTGTTTAATGGCATATCAACCTTTGAAGGTTATTTAATGCCAAAGCCGTTCTCCTAGAAGAACAGTTATGGTACTATTTAACCCATAGCTGGGAGGATAAGGGGGTTTATACCTTTCCCAAGGGTATTTGCCCGAAAGTGAACGTAATAGCGCGACTGGAGTACAAACTCGCATACTACGATTCCACAGTCCATCACTTTAACCATTATACCACGAGGACACCCCCTATTTAACTAGTAATTCTATTAATCAAGTTATAGATTATTTGCACACAACTGTTTGGTTTCAAATAACTAATAATAATAATAATTCCTAGAAAAAGATAAAACAGTTCTATTTGCCCCATAGATAGGACCCTAACAAATACTACCATTCCGGGTCATAATGAATAGGGGAATAATGACAATAAAGAGGTACTCCACATTTCCAAGAGCTCCAGGAATGGAGTCTCACCATCAGATGCAGTCTAGAGTCAAGAATACTTGTTGAGGTAGTCTTACTCCTCTGTCGAGTTAGAGACAGCATTTTCTACTGCTTCAGTTGATAAGGCAGTGAGACTCTAATACAAAATTTTCTGAAAAATATTCTCTCTGTAACAGCCCTGTCGCTTGGTCTTGAACAAAGCTAAAAGATTTTTGAAAATACACTTCTGAAGATACTATAAAGGTATCTACAATGGGCTTTTTAGCCTTGTTATGACAGCCAGTACAGAAGGAAAACCTCTGAATTCAAACCATCTCTACTCTGCTTAAAAATTGACATTGTATCATATCCTGCTTAGGGTAAATTTCTAGCTGTTCTCAAGTTATGATCCAAAAGAAATTAAACTGAATGTTAAAATTGTTTAACATTTAAAAATTAGTGCGCAGTTAAACAACAAGTAGTAATTTACTAATTTTTGCTTAGATGTAGCACAAGGCCGCATGAATGGGGCACCCAATGAGAAGTACACAGCTCAGCAACTTCTAGACTTCTATATGAATATTTAGAATTTGTCCAGATGAGTTATTGCCAGTTTCAATACTGTTTTATTAAAATGTTTCTGATGAAACATAGGATTCTTCAAGTGCAGCACAGTCTTTTTCTCATCAGACCAAATTCTATTTTTAGTGCAAATTTTTCTTGTTTCCTAAACTGATAATTTATCTCACTGTAAAAATTTGATAGATTGATTGATTTAGCAGATTACCAGGCCATTTGCCTAATGTGTAAAGTGTTTGCCAA
>OY757909.1:75110374-75172874 GCA_963585895.1 Sepioteuthis lessoniana
ACTAGCCTTACATGGGTAAAGGCTATACATAGCTGAAATGGATTTCTTTTCTCCCTCTCCTTCCTTCCTTTGTTTATCTCTCAAGTTTGTATTTTATATTATTTTCTTCTTTGATTTGATGAAGTCCTGTTAAAATTCTTTTGGGGTTTTTGATTCATATCGATGCTCTTAACAAGATGGAAATAAATTTATTATCCTAATGTGACTGAATATTGTTTTTTTCTTGAAATAATATATATATATATATATATATATATATATATATATATGAAAATGAATAGATTTGCTAATTATTTCAAATTTGGTACTTAGGCCTTTATTATTTCATATTCTTGTGCTCAACATGTGTTTCGAACTTTATATCTTCTCCAGGAGATTTTAAATGGCTAAGTTTAGTTCAGAATGTTATTTTTATAGTAAAGATTGTTTTTACAGGTTGTTGTGATCTTGTTTACACTCAGCTTTCATGTCTGTGAATGTCCCAGTGGAGTTAATAGTCCCTGAAGACTTTTGGTTTATGTAAATTTTTTTTGTTTGCTTTTTTTTTTGGGGGGGTATATATAAGTGGGTTGAGTTATAAATAATTTCCGTTTTAGTAAAGTAGAATTTATTCAGGAATAATCTAAAAATGATTTAATTTCAATTAATTCACCATTGTTTTTAGTCGCCTTTTGCCTTTAATCAGAAAGCTTGTTTATTTCTCTCAAGTAAAATTCAGCCGGTTTTGAGCTCCAGAAGTTTTCCTCAAACGTTTTCATCAGATCTTTCAAAAGAAAATTTTTTGCCATTCAGAGCATTTTGTTAAGAACGAAAAAGATGGAAATCACTTGGTGCAAGGTCTGGTGAATATGGTGGATGGGGTAGAATAGACAAGCCTAAATGCATTAATTCATCCAGCAATGATTCAAGCTGAATGTGACCTTGCATTATCATGAGGAAGCACATCATTTCTTCTATTGAAACATTTTCTTGGAACATTTTCATGTACACGTTGTAGCCGTTAAGAATATAAGTATGCATTGAGTGTCTGACTACAGTTTAAAAACACAAAATGAATAATACCGCGGTAATTCCTCCATACACATTGCAAAACTTTTCCACTATGAATCTCCGCCTTCACCCTTGTCAATACACAATCTTTTGCATTGAATATTGTCATAAAAAAAAAAAAAAATTTTCGTCACCTATAATGATATTCTTGAGAAATGGGTCATTTCTCTGTCTTGAAAGAAGACTTGTAATGGATATGCTGTATTCCTTATTCTTCTCAATCAGAACATGAGGAGCACAAACGCTCGGTTTGCTCACTTTTCCTATCTTTTTCAAGTGGCGGCAGATGGAGGATTTAAATGTATTGAAGTCAACTGCTAATTCTGGATTACTTTTGCACGGATTGCATTCCACCAATCCTCTTAAAGCATTTGGATTGAGGCCTGGTGAGCATTCTGGTCAGGGTTCATCTTTCCGTGAAGCATCACCAAAACAAAACTTTAAAAACTAATTTCAGCCTTGAAGTTCAGTAATGACACCTTGGCTATAAAACACTACATATTTTCTTGGCTGTTTCTGAAGCGTTTTTGTTATCATTAAACTCACACAACTGTTGTATCATGTTGAGGAAGAGATACACAGTGAGATAAAGAGTTAATTATTTATTCACTGAAGTGGCACAGCCCAACAAATTCTATAAGTCTCGCGGTGTGGCTGTTACGTCCGCAGTTGGTCTTACTACTGACCGAGATCTTGCAGAACTCTACGTGCTTAAGAAACATGATGTCTTTTATACATCCGCGATACTGGAAGTCACGTAGTACGAGCCACAATACAACAACATGACATGCCAATATACACAGGAGGTACCCATGGTATTATGGTTATCGTCGTAGGAAAAGGACACAGCGACACAAGATCAAATCCTGGGCGAGGCTGATTGCATTTCACATAGGACTAATAAGGTATGAATCCAATTATTCACCTTCCAGCTGTAGGTAAATAGTTGGACAGACTGGGTTCTTTAGCCTTAATGAGTCAACCAGTCTCGGCGAAGGAAAACTCTAAATTCAAACCTGTTAAACTCGGTTTGTATTGAGGAGTTGGTAAATACATACATGCCAACTATACACTTTCAGTTCCTTCATTTTAAAGACTTGAGATTATAGATTAAATTATTATGCTCGCTCTTTTATAACTGAAATGAGAATTGCCAATGAAGTCATTCTTGAATCAAGTAATTTTAAATTGTGTTTAAAATATTGGAAGTTTAAAATAGGTAGTCACAACTTACTCATAATAAAAAAATAGAAATTATTTATGACTCATACCAATATAAATAATTGTCACATAAACTGGTTTTTAAAGATATCTATTTTGATTGTATAACTTTTAACAAAAAATAATAAAATGTTGGCATCATTATGAATTTAACTTTTCATTCGAAATGTTAGATTGATAATTATTTATCTTTTCCTATGGACCTTCTCACATGGCCGAGCAAAAGCAGGGTGACCAGCTCGAACATGCATACAGCTGCTCTGTGAGGATACTGGATGTAGCCCTGAGGACCAGCCAGAAGCGATGAATGATAGGGAGGAGTGGCGAGAGAGGGTCAGGGATATCCGTGCTGGCGGCACGACAAGATAATGATGATGATGACTGCATATATATATATATATATATATATATATATATATATATAAGCGATGTACTCCAGTGAACCCTCTCACACGGACGAGCATGGGTAGGGTGACTAGCTAAAACCTATCTACAACAGCTCTGTACTGATACAGCATGTAACATGGAAGACCTACCGAGAACGATGGACGATTGGGACGAGTGGCTGAAGAGGGTCAGAGAAATCCGTGTTTGTGGCACGCCACGATGATATATATATATATATATATATATATATATATATATATATATATATATATATTCAAGCAAGTTTTGTTAAAGAAGATGGAACACTGTTTGTTCATTATTTTTAATTCTATTTTTTCAAGTCTCCTTGTTATTTTTCTTGTGTCGGGATCTAGATGGTAATAGAATTGTCCCATATCTTCTGGCCAAGCACTTTCGACCATAATTTTAGTCGTCATCAGGGGTAGTGTAGTTTTGAGTTGACAGTTTGAGTTTTTACTGTTTTAATTATTTGTAGTGTTTTGTTTTGAAGTTGTCGGTTATATATATATATATATATATATATATATATATATATATATGTGTGTGTGTGTGTGTGTGTGTGTGTGTGTGTGTGTGTGTGTGTGTAACATGACCTAGTTTTACAGAAGAAGATGAAGAAGAAGAAGAAGAAGAAGAAGAAGAAGACTTCTGTTGTTTTTGTATTACAAGGTATTATTGAAGTAACAAAAGAAAACGAAAGAAAGTACTGGAAGAAGAAAGCAAAAGTAGAATAAGTTGGAAGGAAAGAAAAAGTGAAATTAAGAGAAAGAACATGAAGTCGTGCAGTGAAGAGAGAAGTCTGAATTATAAAAAGTTATTGTAAGAGAGGAAAAAGAGAAATAGAGCGAGAGGGACGTTAAATGCCAATCTATACGTACATAATCACATCATTTAAGATATACAAACTTGTACCCACAAGTACATGTAGATAGAGTTTGTTTTAAAATATATACTAAAGCAGTGATGTGTAGTGGTTTATAAAAATTGTCCACTTATCAAACAATTTTTTTCCTTTTTTACGGCTTGTTATTTTGCACGAAAAGAAGTGGTGCATACAATTCTTGATATTGCCAATCAAGTAACGACGTACCCCAACCCTCCTCTACGGGCACGGTGTGACACAAGATCATTTTTTAAGCGAATCAAAACTGGTTTGAATTCAAATTTTTCCTTCTCCTAGTTTGGTTGCTTAACCAAGGTTAAAGAATCCAGTTTGTTCAACTATTTTACACATTGCTGAGAGGAGAACAGATCGATTGTTGCCTTTCTCAAGAGCATTGGCGAAGTGAAACGCAAACAGCCTTATCCAGGATTTTAACTCAGGTCGCTGATTCAATTTTCAATGACAATAACCATTACATTTTGGAGGTGCCTGTGGTGTAATGGTTATCGTCGTAGGAAATGGACACGACGACACGAGTTCAAATCCTGGAAGAGATGGATTGCATTTCACATAGCACTAATACCCTTGGGAAAGGTATGAATCCAGTTATTCTCCCTCCAGCTATGGGTAAATAGTAGGGCAGATTGGGTTCTTCAGCCTTGGTGAGGCAACTAGTTTAGGAAAAGGAATACTCTGAATTCAAACCTGTTAAACTCCACTTAAAAATTGACCTTGTGTCATATCTTGCCCGAGTGGAGGGGTTGGTAAATATGATAACCATTACATTTCTTCTTTCATATTTATTTAGGTTTTTTGTTTGTCCTTCTCTTATCACGGCCCAGTCGACTGGGGCTGTAGAATATACCGACAGCATCTCTGCAGAGGGGTAAGACCCCCTCACCAACGAGTGTCCTGTGACCAAGTCGGCTAGGGCTGTAGAATACACCAAATGCTTCTCTGGAGAGGGATAACACTCCTCCAAAATGAGTGTCCTGATTATGACACTAAACAATCTGATGGTGAGGCTCCACTAATGCTGGAGCCTTGGGGAATGCGGATTTCCCTTTTATTGGCATCGCTCCGGCCCGGAGTGGTAGCAACTGATAGGGCCCAATCTATGGGTCAAATAGAACTAAACTGTGTACTTATGCTAAACTGAATTGCTTGAAATAGAACTGTTTTTAAATTGAACTGTGTGTAAATAAATGACTGATGTTTAATTGAATAGTTACTGATACATAGCAATACTTGGAACCATTTAACTTTGTTGACTAAACTGAATAGCTTGAGATAGAAATGTTTTTGACATTTAAACTATGTACTTATGCTAAACTGGATTGTTTGATAGAGAACTGTTTATATGAATAAAGATAGTTTTGGTATGAAATAAACTACAATGGTTGATATGCCACAAAACCAAACCTAATTTTTTCTCTAATCACTTACAAGATATTAAATTATAGGTTTGGTTTCTTTGTTTAATGGCACATTAACCATCGTAGGTTTATTTAGTGTCAAAGCCATCCTTGTAGAAAGACTAGTGATACTATTAAGCCCATAACTGGAGGGGAAGAAGCTTCACAATTTCTCCAAGAGTATTAGTCAAAAAGTGAGTGTAATAGCACGACTGTAGTTGGAACTCGCTTATTACGATGTCGCAGTCTAGTACGTTAACCACAACGCCATAGGGACTCCCCTCCCTTAGAATATAGAGTCAGAAATAATTGGTGCACAATCAATTATTGTGACAATGAAACTTCAGAAAAACCAGGTCATAGGCAGATTGTGTTTAATGTAGTTTCCTTTTCATGCTGAGTCATAAAAAATTCCTAAAATACCGTATATCTCAATGGATAAGACTACATTTGAATCATCCAAAAAAAAAATAAAATAAAATAAAAAAATAAAACACCAACCTTGAGGTCATCTTCTAGGCCAGAGACAAAAATAGGGTGACCTTAAAATAGCCACCCCTGAAATGAATGTGTGCACTATAAATAACAAAATCGCAGGTGAACCACACCAATATTCTAACCACGCCAATATTTTACAAATCTAACAAATATAAACTAAAGATCAGATTTGAATAAAATGTTGATTACTTATTTATTGTTGTGTGAATTTACCCATGCAACGAGTATTGGGCAAAAAGAAATAAAGGAAATATTTTCAAGTCAATCAAATTCCACCAACTTAATCTAATTTTATTAGATATCTATTAGATATCTACAAAATATCACTTGTACACGAAACAATACTTACTTTTTTATGCAGACAAGTCGCCAAATAAATTGAATCAGTTGATATTTCATTTAAAAATTGAGATGAAAAATATGAGAAATATATGAAATATGAAAATAAGAAATTTAACAAAACTGAAGTATTTTGTTTAAAAATGAAACTGCTTTCATATTAGATTAATAAATTCACTAAAAAATCATTTGAAGATGAGGCACATATCGATTGATTCATTGATTGATTTCAACCTGTCAAGGATTATTTTATACATAGAGATGAAGCAATCGAGTTTATTGTTCATTCATATTTACCCTTTTTTTGTATAGTTGTTTCTTAAGAGCTTTTTTTGCACACCGTTCTATAGAATACAAATAATTTTAAATAGATCTATTTGATTCATAGATGGTACCCTAACAGGTACTACCACTCCGAGTCAGTGTCAACCTGGGATAATGAAGGGGTACTCCACACTCGTTGAATCTCCAAATCTGGACCCTCATCATCAGATGCAGGTTTAGTGACATACCCAGGACACTTTTTTGTTGTTGGGGTGGGGGAATGGAGGTTTTACTATTCTGCAAGGGATACAGTTGCTTATTCTAAGCCCCTCTAACAGGCTGAATAACAGAAAAGAGATTTACCTATTGGATATTTTATATCATCTTACAAAGTTAATACTGTCGGTAAAAAAAAATTAGTAGTTTTTTAAAGAAATATTGGTTTAAGTTTAAATAAGTGTCACTTAAGAGATTTATCGATTTAAACATTTTCATTTTGGTCTGGATCGTTAGTCTTAACAAAGCAAAAATGCTACGGAATTATTTTACATCGCCTGGACACTTTCCAGTAAAGCTAATTGGTAATGTTTAATTGAATGTGAATTATTGCTTTTGTAAGACAAATAATTTTTTTCTTTTGGAGTTTGTAAACTTAAATTCTTTATGATGAGTTAGACTTTGCAGCAACATACTTCGACTTTCGATAACATTCTTCTGCCTCAAGGAGAAACATATATATATATATATATATATATATATATATATATATATATATATATACATATAAATGAAAACCTTCTTCTGGTCTCATCTATATATATATATATATATATATATATATATATATGAGACCAGAAGAAGGTTTTCATATATATATATATATATATATATATATATATATATATATATAAATGAGACCAGAAGAAGGTTTAAACGTATTATATATATATATATATATATATATATATATATATATATATATATATATATATATATATATTACGTTGAAACCTTCATCTGGTCTGATTTCTCTAACTCGCATGAGAATGAAGACTAAATTTGGTAGCTCTATAACAAACTGTTTGACCGTCTATGAAGGATAGACAAACAAACTTTTCCTAATTGATATAGATATACTGGTCAAGTCAGAGATCCTTCCTTGCTGTGACTATCATGTAACCTAGAACCATATGTCGCATCTTACTTATAAAATAGATGGACACAACCACGTAATCTCCATCACCAGAACAAGAATGGCTAAAGTACTGAACTGGAGTCTCGAAATCAGCGAATTCGAACTCCATTCGCGTTATCACGTTCACTTTCGGATTAATACCTCTTGAAAAGGTATTGTGCCTCCTTATCCTTTTTCAGCAATGGGTTATATAGTATTACCTCTGTTCTTCTGGAAGGATAGCTTGTACATTAACTAACCCACGAAGGTTGATATGTCATTGAGCAAAGAAACCAAACTATCAACCTGTCACCGCGACGATTATGGCTATATCCATTTATGAATGACTTTAAAGTGAATGTTACATCAATGGAGATTGGAAATAGATATCCCCATATTTAGTGAGCAGTGCACCGAAAGCATTGAATAAAATACCATCGAAATATGCCAGTAGAAATAGTTTCATTAACGTTGTAATCAGAAGTTTAATAACGCACGAGTTACTTATTAAATTCTGTCAGACGCACTAAATTTCCAAAGTTTGTAATTCTATAATGAAAGCAGAACAAAAATAGCGTATTCTTTCTTTGATTAATTTTAACGGCATATCAAACTGTTTAGAGTTACGTGGTGCCTTCAATAAGTTTCCAGACTTTTTTGTACAGGCATTTACAATTATCGTAGACTCTTGAAAATTCAGTATGTTATTGCTATACATCTTATGAGATGACCAACCAATTTTTATGATTTCAGGTTCAAATCAACAGCTACAACAGCAATTGCAATACACCCTACTAAAGCCTCATTGTCACTGCTGGTGAATTTCAAAAATGCAATCTGGACGTGAGCACACTTTAGAAGAACGATATGCAATAAAATTCTGTTTTAAACTTGGAAAAAACGCCGCCACAGAAACTTATGGAATGCTTCAGACGGCTTTTGGAGCATCTTGCATGAATCGAGCATCAGTTTTTGAGTGGCATTAGAGATTCAAGGAAAGCAGGGAGTCTGTGAGGGTGATGAGAGGTGTGGGAGGAGTAAGGAAGTCAATACACCACAGTTGATTTGTCAAAGGGTTATGGTTAGGGTTACTATGTTGAGGTTTTAAGGGAGTTCAGCAAGCAATTCCCAGGGAAGAGGCCAGCACCCTTCAAATCGGGTCAGTGGCATTTCGACCAGGACAATGCACCAGTCCACAACTCCATCCTTGTCACTGACTATTTGACCAAGATGGGCATCAACACAGTTCCTCAGCCTCCCTATAATCCAGGCGTTGGTCCCTGTGACTTTTGGTTATTCTCTAAGCTCAGAGGCTGTCGTTATGAGAGAATTGAGATGAAAGAGGCTGTGACGAAGGTGATTGACACGCTCACACTAGAGGACTTCCATGGAGCCTTCCAGAAGTTATTGGAACGGTAAAACAAGTGCATTGCAGCCGGAGGAGATTACTTCGAAGGGGATGAGTTTCATGTGCACTATCAATAAAAGTGCCCATACGAAAAAAGTCTGGAAACTTATTTAATGATCCTCGTATATCATGCCTTGATTAATCAAAGACTGGAGTTCGAACTTAATATATAAATCCATGGCAATGAGTTTAACTACAAAATATAACTAATAATATATAAGTAATATATAAGTTTGGTTTAGTCTCTTTGTTTAATGTCATATCAACCTTTGTGGGTTACGAAGGATTCGCGTTCATTGTACGTTCATATTTACACTTTTGTTTCGAAAGAGTTTTTTTCTTTTATGCACACAGTCCAAAAGAATATGAATAATTTTCAAACAGATCTATCCGACCCATAGATGGGACTCTAACAGGCACTACCACTCAGGGTCAGGATAAACTCTGGTAAAACTCTTGGTAAAAAGAAAATAACTTTAAAAAATTGAAGTTTTTGAAAATTAATTTGCTGAAAATATACCTCAGAGTTTCGTTGATAATCACAGATAATTTGATGGTTATAACTCTATCCGTCTCTGATTTCCAAACAGACGAACAAAAATACGTTTGGTGAATGTCATTTTGGCAATTAGTTGTCAGAAATTCTGAGACACATAGCGTATAGGTTATAGGTGTTGGTTCCCTAAGCTTCTAAAGAGACAATCATCTGGAGGTTGCAGGTTCAAATCTGACTGCAGGCGAGAAACAATACAGGCATACTTAGCACTTATACCCGGTTATGGTTAACGGAATCAGAATAGGTGAACCCCGTGGATTAAATAAAAGAGGTGGATCGCAGTTCCGTGTAGGCTCCCGAGTTTGACCAGCACCAGAAGAGGGTCGGAGGACATATCGGTCGAAACGTTACAAATATAGCAATAAAGATGAAGACAGTAGTCTGAAAACCCTGAATGATAAAAAGCTATTTTAGCTCTTCCTCAAAGCAAGTAGTGTCAACATTATGCCCCCACCCAATAAATTCATTTCTCTTGTTCAGATAGATACTAACAACATACTTATAGATTATGATTATTATTATTTATAGATTAGGATTATTAGTACTTATAGATTATGATTATTATTACTTATAGATTAATCCTTTTACAGAAAATGTTCATAAAATGTTGATGTTCCCAATAAATTTCTAATTACGTACATTTGGTGCGTTTACACATTGTCGAATATGAATGCACTTTTATCAAAGTTGTTTTCATTCAAAACTCTCATAAATTTAATGCTAGTAGTAACAATACGTGGCAATATGATATAACAAATTTCGTTACAGTTAAACGGAATTTTATCGTTCAGCTGTTCTCATTTAAAGTGCTAGGTCAGAACTTATTAAAACATTCATGAATAATTACCATCAGAGTCTCTCTGTCTTATACTGGCGCGCCATTTCTGGTTATTTCTGTTTCCTAAATGTGAAGATCCTTATGAGTTTTGGTGGGCCGATCAGTTAGATTTTGGCTTGGGGAAAGTGTGATTTAATCCTGTCGACCGAATTCTTTGAAAATTTTACTAGTAAATTGTCTCCCCTTGTGGCTTAAAAATTCATCTAGTATTCTTCATCTTCCCGATCACATTTGATCACATCGATTAATTGATTGATTTTAATGGCATGTTAATAAAGGAAGAAAAAAACGAAAAAGAAATATCTCTCTAAAAACGTTCTAAAGAAAAAAACGAAGGAATATATGTATTTACCCAACCCCTCTGAGCGAACAGGAAGAGACACAAGGTTAATTTTTAAGAGGAGTTTAATGGGTTTGAATCCAAATTTTTTCTTCTCTTAGACTGGTTGCCATACCGAGGTTAAAGAGTCAGTCTGCCCTACTATTTACCCATAACTGGAGAGAAAAATAGTTGGATGCAACACCTTTCCCAGGGGTTTCCTGGGTATGGAAATTTACTAAGCTTTTTGCTTAGATGTGGCACAAGGCCATATGAAAGGGGCACCCAATGAGACTCGAACTCACTCGTGTAGGTTTACTAGTCAAGCTTGCTAACCATTACACCACCAGAGGCGCCTAAGGGGTTTCCTGGGTATGACTCCAAACTGCTGCTGCCACTGCTGGTGGTGGTAAAGCACGAATTCACGAGATCCGGATAGTTTGAAGTACCTCTTCATTGCCATTACATTACTCTGGATTGATGAACTCATTTTTATTACTATTATTGTTTTAGTAATTTTTCTCTATCTTATTTGTGTTGCTTTTTATCACATCTATTCATTACTACAATTATTTAATGACTAGCATGGGGTTTATTACAGAATGTTGTGTGAGGTGTGTGTGTGTGTGTGTGTGTGTGTGTGTGTGTGTGTGTGTTTATTCACATATAAAACAATTATAAAAGAAAGAAGCAATGAATCTTGTATTTTTTACTATGAGCTGTTTATTCCTTTCTTTATAAAGTTTAAGGGAAACAACGTTTTTCATATCTCTTTTGTATGTTTACTATCTTTTTCTGTTTTGGCATAAGACTGGAAGTAGATGTATGATAATGATGATATTAATAATAATAATAGAAACAGTAGTGATGTTTAAGCTTAATTCAGCCTTGTGCTGAGTTGGGAAAGATTAATTGGAAAAGTTGGACTAACTTCAGGGTTCCTTGATGGGAGTTCCCAAAAAACATGACCAAGCACAATGCATTGCGAAGTAAAAAAGGGAATGCTCCTCTTCTTTATAAAAATTTATTTCTAAGAAAAAATCAAACCGACCATGTGCAGCACTTGATTTGGCCAGAGTGGAAAAGGGAGAAGTTCATGATTTGAACTTGTGTTCATTTTCTACGACAATAACCATTGCACCTTGAGTGCGTACTTACTGTTTAATCACAGGATACACAAAATTCTGGTTTGGTTTGGTTTCTTTGTTTAATGATATATGAACTTTTATGGGCAATTTAATGTCAAAGCCATTCTGGTAAAAGAACAGTTGTGGTACTATTTATTCCACAGCTGGTAGGGTGGGTGATAAGTGGGTTCATACCTTTCCAAAAAGTATTAATTCAAAAGAGAACGTAATGGCGCGACTGGATTTCGAACTCGCTTACTTCGAGGCCGCAGTCCAGTACGTTAGCCACAACATCACAGAGACCCCCCCCCACACACACACAAAATGTTTTATGTACATCAAGTTCGAAATGTCTTTGAAGTTTCCTGAAATTCCTTCTTGGAGACTTGCTCTTTTTCTACAATAATCAAAAAGCGTCTTTTCCGTTGATGTTAAATAAAAGATTGCTCCGAGAGAACGTTGAAAAGGTTTTCTTTTACTGTTGAATGGACCTAAGAGTAATGACAGCGAAGAGGTAGTTCACCCTCCCCAGTTCTCCAGAACCGAAGCCTCACCACCAGCTGCTGTTAAGCGACATAACCAGGAAACTCTTTTTGATAGGATTTTATTCCATACGCAGGGGATATTAAGCCCCACCGACCGGGAGGACATAAGTAAACTCATGTTTACTATCTTTATATATTGAGAAAAGTAGTCGATGACTACAAGGTAGTAAGTAAAAGTAAAGTTGGCGACCGTAGTCGAAGGTGACCAGAAGGCTCCTTTTTCAAAAGCTACTACACCGAGGTGTAAGGGAGGGCGCAACAACTTTCCCTGGATTGCAACACTTTACCCTTGATCCGTACCTTTACTTACTAGGTAGTACTGACCCTCAAATTTTAAAATGTCCGTACCCGGCATCTGTCAATAACTATTTATTATTATGATATTTTAGACACTCCTGTTGATTAGCAGGACGGTTTAAATTGCAGTTAAGAAATATCTACATAAGCTAATAGTAATAATATATGGCAATATTGATGATAAACTCTTGAATTTTTCTTTTTTGTGATATTATAAGCCACCATATTAAGATGTTGGTCCTTTTCTCGCAAATGTCCATTGTAATTCTTTCTTTTTGTTTTTTTTTAATGGCATATCAACTCTTTTTAGGTTATTTAATGCTATTCTCCTGGAAGTACAGTTGTGGTACTATTTAACCCATAGCTGGGAGGATAAGGGGGTACATACCTTTCCCAAGGGTATTTACCCGAAAGTGAACGGAATAGCGTGACTGGAGTATGAACTCGCGTACTACGATTCTGCAGTCCATCGCTTTAACTATTACACCACGAGGACACCCCCAAATGTCCATTGTGTCATAGTGGGATTAGAATGGTAATATTCGGTAATTTGGATATATCTTTTGAATTATATGTGATAAGAAAATGATTGAATACTCATTAGAAGCATATTAAATAAAGTGCTCTTAATAAAATTTCAAAAAATTAAAATTCTGAAAATCAAGGACCTGAAGCAAGTTTTCTATATTTTGGCATTTGAGGGCTAAAACAGTAAATTTGACATAGATTGATTTAAAAATAAGTTTGAATGTTCTTTAGCGCATCCTATAAAAAATTATGAAAAAAAACAACACATATGTATTGCTCTTGATATTTCAGGTTTCAATGCTTGAGGAATGACCATATGACTATAATTGAAGAGTATGTTTTGGCGAACCGATAGTTAATTTCTGTGATTAATATATGGCTTTATTCCATTCTTTGTTCTTTCGGGGGTCATCCGTTTAGCATGAGCGGAATATCACCTTGCAGGACAATACAAAAAGTCAGTAAGTAGCATCAGTGATTTCTCTTAACTTTCTATCAGTAGCTGGTTTTGTCTTTACAATACGGTCAATAAGGGAGCGTGCTTAGTGTAACAGTTATCGTTTTAAGAAATGAAATCGGTGACCTAAGTTCAAGTCCTGGACGAAACTGTTTGCGTTTCACTGCGCGCTAATGCCCTTGGGAAAGGCACGAATCCATCTCTTCTCTTCCCCATCCCAGCCATGGGTAAATAGTAGGGCAGACTGGTTTCGGTTCTTTAAATTTGGTTAGGCAACCTAAGAAAAGGAAACTCTGAATTCAAACCAATTGTACTCCGCTTAAAACTTACCTTAGGTCGCATTCTGCTCATGGTAGAGTGATTAATCGAATATATACAACACCGTCAATGTAAGCTTTAAGGTCTTTCTCGATTCCATTTCTTAATTGATTAAAGGATATCTCGACAGAATGATGCCCTGTTGGCGGGACTTAGAATAAGCTGTCTGTATACCACGCAAAGGAACCAGATCACCCACAAAAAATGAGGTGTCCAAGGTATAACACAAAACGGCATCAGATGGTGAGACTCCAGTTCTGAAGCTCGATGGAATGTAGAATACCCTTTCATTGCCATTACTCCCAGGTCTACTCTGACCCGGAATGGTGGTACCTGTTAGGATCCCATCTATTAGTTAAGTAGATCTGTTTCAAAATTATTCGTGTTCAACAAGAATATGAGCAAAAAAGATCTCAAGAAACAACTACCAAAAATATAAATAAGAACGTACAATGTACGCGATTATCTAACCACAAGACATAAAATAAACCTAGACTGGTTGACATATCGTTAAAATCGATCAATCAATCGACAGATGGTCGGTTATTATCTGTAGTTCTCCCAAAGCGTGTTTTGCCTTCGGATTTTTATCACTCGAGCCTCATCAAAAGTCTTTGGCATCAGAAGGATTATTCAGTTTTAGGGTGTTTATCAATGATACTAACGAGTTTATGGCATGTTAGGAGACAAAGCTGCACCAAACCAGTGATGTAGCTATCAAATTGCTCGCAAGCCTACTCTTTTATAAAACATTCTTTTTCTTTTTGTATGTATTGAAGAGTTGGCTACAGCCTTTAATTCTCTTTTTTCTTCTTGGAATATGGCAGGTCTCAGTCCATATCATTCAAACAAATAGCTATTTGTTTGTTAGGATCACAATACTGTCTTGGTCACCATTATTGGCATCCTTTCATATATATATAAGTATATATATTTGTTCAGAAAGAAACAGGAAAATTTATATGAACCTCTTTCATTATTTGCTGATCTTTATAATCGATGACTTGTGAATAGACCAAAGCGTTTCACTAGATTCGTTTTTTGTTGTTTTTAATTCAAGAGATATTTAATAATATGAACTTAATTTTTTTGGATGTCGATAATTGTGACGAAGACTGTATAGCAATCTCTCTGATAAATATAAAAGAGAATTCTTCCAAGTCGTAGCCGTGTCAGAACTACATTTGGACTCTAACGAAATGCCTAAGATAGAAAATACACAAGGATGTTGTGTGATGTTTTCGATTAATCCGGAAATCAGCACCCTAAAACCAGTATTTGTATGACCACTTACCTCCCATCTTTCAAACTATTCAAAAAGGCAAGCAAGACATACGGAGCACTGATGGAAAAGTACGGACACAACCTATAAGGATAGAAAAAACTTACATTCACCAGTTCTGTGCAGACACTGGGTTACGTCTTGAGGACTTACCAAGTGTGATGATAGATATGGACTGATGACGAGAGATTCAAAGGAATCTATGTTGTCGGAACACCATGATTCGACCAAAGTAATTTTTTTTATTCCAGCATTGGCTGGATTATATTGGGTTGTTTGGAAAATAATGTCCGATTTTAGAATTAACTTTAATTACTGAATTAATCAATTTAAACAGTGTTTTAATCCGTCAAAATACGATCCCTGAACATGTCTTTCTGTCATTAACAAACCTATTTAGGCCAGTACTTTAAAATTTTTGCGATCAATAAATCTTTCAAATGCAGTTTCTACTTCTCCTTTTAAACGGAATGTTTCTAACGTCAAAAAGATGCTTGAAAAAATGGCAGTCGGTGGATGATAGAACAGGAAAATATGGTACATGTGGCCAGGTCCCATATCCCTAGTCAGTGAGTTTCTACAATGTCATCCCGGCAACATGTGGCCAAGCATTCGCATAAAGCAAAATTATGACCAACTTGAACTCATGCAAAATTAGTAAACGATCTTGATTAGGAGCATATAACCTTCAAAATCAAATTCTGAAAGAAGTAATTAGAAATTAACAAAAAGTTGATTGGTTGGTTGGATTTTATGGTATATCAACATTTGTCGGTTACTTTTTGCCAATTTCATTTTTATACAAATAATCAGTTCAAATTCATACAATTCAGTTTAGCATAAGTACACAGTTTAATCGTCAAAAATATTTCTATTTAAAGCTATTCAGTTTAGTCAAACAGCTCTATTTCAAACAATTCCGTTTAGTATAAGTATGCAGTTTACATGTCAAAACAGTTCTATTTCAAGCAGTTCAGTATAACATAAGTACAGAGTTTAGTTCTATTTGACCCAGAGACTGAACCCTATAAGATGCTACCAATCCAGGACAGATTGGACCTGGGAGCGATGGCAACGAAGGAGTGCTCTGCATTCCCCAAAGCTCCAGCATTACTGGAGCCTTACCATCAGATCGTTTATTGTCATATACAGAACACTCATTGGGAGGGAGTATGCATAGGTGCAGTCATTGTATTCGACAGCATCAAACGACTGGGAAATAACAAGAAGGAGACATTAATCATGACGAACTCCAATTAATTTAAATAGTTTATTCTAAAATCGGACAGTATTTTCCGACCAACCTAATAATTGCATGACCAGGTAAAACCTGGTCAAGCATTGAATGATTCCAATGATTCTTCTGAGTTTGTTAACTGAAGTAAGAAAGTTAGAATAGGTAATTCTCGTATTTCATTAAGCATCTCACTATTTTATAACCTTTGATATTATTCGATATTAAGTGTTCAAAATACTTAATTTTGTTTTTCCTAAATTCACATTTTTTTATTTAGAATAATTTTTGACTGTTTTATCGTTTTTGGAGCTCGCTTGTCTGACTGTATCTCCAGCAGAAAGGAACGAACTCCAAAAAGAGATCTCCTGGGTATAGAAGTAAACGGAATCTAGTGGTGTGGCTTTAGTTCTATTGGGAGTCTGGAATACCTCTTCATTGCCATTACTCCCAGGTCCACTCTATCTCGGAATGGTAGTACCTGTAAGGTATCCATCTATGGGTCAAATAGATCCGTATGCAATTATTTGTATAAGATAGAAATATTTGATACCATATAATCATGCGCAAAAATCTATGAAACAGAAACAAAAATGTAATCATTAACGTACAATGTACGTAATTCACTAACCTATAGGTATGAAATAACCCTAGACGGGTTGATATGCCATTAACATCAATAAATCAATCAATTGAACGGACCTTCCGGGCTATTGTGGTCTACAGTCACTAACAATTTTTTAAGAAGTTTTTTTTTGTGTGTGAGTGTGTGTGTGTGTGAGAGAGAGAGAGAGAGAGAGAGAGAGAGAGAGAGAAATCTGAAGCTGATAACGTTTAAAGATCATTAAATAAGTTTCCAGACTTTTTTCGTATGGGCACTTTCATTAATAGTACACACAAAAAACTCTAGTCCCCTACGAAGTAATCTCCTCCGGCTCCAATGCACTTGTTCTACCGTTCCAAAAACTTCTTGAAGGCCCCATCGAAGTCCTCTTGTGTGAGCGTGTCAATCACCTTCCTTACAGCCTCTTTCATCTCCTCAATTGTCTCATAATGACAGCCTCTGAGCTTAGAGAATAACCAAAAGTCACAGGGAGCAAGGTTTCGACTATAGGGAGGCTGAGCAACTGTCTTGATGCCCATCTTGCTCAAATAATCAGTGACAAGGATGGAGTTGTGGACTGGTGCATTGTCCTGGTCGAAATGCCACTGACCTGATTTCAAGAGTTCTGGCCTCTTCCGACGGAATCTCTTCCTGAACTCCCTTAAAACCTCAACATAGTAACCCTAACCCTAACCCTTTGGCAAATCAACTGTGGTGTATTGACTTCCTTACTCCTCCTACACTGCTCATCATCCCTCACAGACTCCCTGCCTTCCTTTAATCTCTTATGCCACTCAAAAACTGATGCTCGATTCATGCAAGATAGTCGAAAAGCAGTCTGAAGCATTCTATACGTTTCTGTGGCGGCGTTTTTTCCTAGTTTAAAACAGAATTCTATTGCATATCGTTATTCTAAAGTGTCTTCACGTCCAGATTGCATTTTTGAAATTCACCAGCAGTGACAATCAGGCTTTAGTAGGGTGTCTTCAAATTGCTGCTGTAGCTGTTCATTTGAAACTGAAATCATAAAAATTGGTCAGTCATCTCCTAAGATGTATAGCAATAACATACTGAATTTTCAAGAGTCTACGACAATTGTAAATGCCAGTACAAAAAAGTCTGGAAACTTATTGAATGCACCACGTAGATATCTCCAGTTTCACATTCAATGGATTGATTGCGTTTTTCCTTCATTCGCTGTATATCCGATTCGAGGAAAAGTGCTTTTATAACACTTATCTGTTTCGCGTAAATTGTATGCTCTACACAAGCAGCAAGCTGTAAAATGACTGTTTTACAAATTTCCAGCAGATTTTACCTCTAGCAAGAAGAATACTTGAGTTCAACTGATGGTAATATCGGGAAATTTTCGGATTTATGTGGGTCTTTGCCCATTAGAGAGTGTCTTAACAGAGCGACGCCCTGTCGATGGGACTCAGAATGTAAAGCGATCAGGTTCCCCAATAAAAAATATGTTCTGGATATGACGCTAAACTGATGGTAAGGCTTCAATTTTGGAGTTCTGGGGAATGTGGAATACCTTTTCATTTCCATTACTCTCAGGTCCACTTTGAACAAGAGTGGTCAGGTAAAAAAAACTGGTCTGGCAAAAAAAAACACTTAAAAACAACTACATAAAAAATGTTATTATGAACGCGATTCTCTCTCCTTTTGACATAGAAAGGTTGACAATAACGTTAAAATCAATCAATCAATAATGTTCTCACTGTCATAAAAATAGCAATTGACAATTGGCTCCAGTTTTGGAGTTTGGGGAATGTGTATAACCCCTTCATTGCCATTACTTCCAGGACCACACGGACCTGGAGTGGTAGTACTTGTTATGGTCCTATCCATGGGTCAAATAGAACTGTTCAATCATTTTCTAAGAATTATTATTTAAAACCATAGGAGTTTATGTTTAATAGCATATCAACCTTTGTGGGTTATTTAACGCTGGAGTTATCTCTGTAGAACAGCAATGATACTATCCAACCCATAGCTGCGAGGGGATAAGGGCGTTCAATATCTTTTCCAAACGTATTAGTCCGAAATTGAACGTAATAGCGTGACAGAAGTTCGAACTCACTTCGAGGCAGCAGTCCTGCACTTTAGACATTTGGCCACTCTCCCACTGAAACAATACCGTTGAACAAATCATTTGTATTAGACAAGAATACCTGAAACCATTTAACTGTCTTCAAACAAATGATTAATATTAGAATAATTAGTGTTGAATAGGAATACTTGAAACCATTTAACTTTGTGCAAACAAATGTTTAATGTTGAATAGAATTATTAGACTTATATTGGAATTCTGGAAACTATTTAGCAGCGTGCAAACCAATAAGCTCTAACTCGTTAAAAAATAAAGATACATCCAAACTATTCACTTATATAATCACGAATATATATATATATATATATATATATATATATATATATATATATATATAAAGATTCTCTGGTACGATCCAAACTTTAAAATGCCTTTCAAAAACGTATGCATTTTGTGTTTTTAAAATGAGGACCCTTCCTTTCGGTATATATATATATATATATATATATATATATATATATATATATATATATATATATATATATATATATACGGAAAGGAAGGGTTCTCATTTGGCGGAATCTTGGATTGGCGTTTGAATCAACCGGGTTTCGATCCCAGCTTCGGGAATCTAGCCTGTCTAGCTTCGCTGAAGAATTCTGATAGAACGAAACAGGTCTGTCTGTGGATGACTATATATATATATATATAAAGAAGATTTGATCATAAAATTACCCATTATGATTGATGTACTATAAAATACCAACCAACTATATGTCCTTGCAATATAGGACATTTAACTGAGGTTCGCTTGCTTTGTTGTTCAATTTCGAAGACATACGGAATGGTAGCAACTGATACGGTCCTATCTAAGGGATCATATCAAACAGTTTGACATTTCAACTGAGTGCTAACAAATAACTTATGCTAAATTCAATTGTTTGAAATAGATCATTTAACAAATGACTTATGTTTAATTGAATTGTTAGTGATAATTAGCGATACTTGGAACCATTTAACTGTGTGCAAATGAATGAGCAATGATGAATGGAATACTTAATGTGAGATAGGAATAAGTGAAACCATTTTGCTGTGTAGAAACAATAGCAATACTAGTGAGTTAACAAATTAGTTTTAAATCGTTTAAAAGAAAATTACCGACAAACTAATTTCTTACATATCCTGTATGTCTATTTGAAGGTTGGTTGGTTGGTTTTATGTTATATCAACCTTTGTAGGTTATTTAATGCCAACTATTTAAATGTGTACAAACAAATGATTGATGTTAAACTCTCAGTTATATAACAATACTTCAAACCATTTAACAATACTTGAAACCATTTAACTATGTGCAAAAAAAGCACAAGTTCAGTCAATAACAAAAAATTTGTTAACAAATCATATATATTTAATATCTGTGTATAAAGAGGATTTGGTGTTAAATAACCTACAAGGGTTGAAATGACATAAAACACAACCAAACCATTCAAAAATAGCCACTCTTGTATGTCAGTGAATATCTAAACTTCTTTTCTTTTTCTTTTCATCTTAAAAAAATTATTTCTACTCTGCCGATATGTTTAAGACCAGCGCGACATATTTCATACATGTAACGGTTTTAGGAGTCACGCCTATTGACATAGAAAATTGAATCGGCGTCCTAAGTTCAAACCCTGGACGAGGAAGTTAGCATTTTGCTTCATGCAAATGTTCTTGATGAAGGCATGACTCCATCTATTCCCTCTCCATCTATTCGTAAATAGTAGGGCAGACTAGGTTCTTTATCGTTGGTAATGCAACCTGTCTAGGAAGTATAAAACTCTGAATTCAAACCCATTATTACTTCGCTAAAAATTGACCTTGTGTCACACCCTCTCCGTGGCATAGGTTTTTTATAAATCCATACATGTAATAATTTTGGCCGGCAGATCAGTTAAGAGATGGAATGATACAACACGTTGGTACAGTTCAATAGATTTTTTTAAAAATCTCGTTGGCCCAGTCGGCTAGGGCTGCAGAATACACTGACTGCATCTCTGCAGAGGGCTAACTCTCCCTCAAAGAGTGTCCTGATATGACACGAAACAATCTGATGGTGAGACTTCAATACTGCCGGAGCTTTAGAGAATGCGGAGAACCCCTTCATTGCCATCGCATCCTGGTCCACTCAGGCACCTGATAGGGTTCTACCTCTGGGTCAAATAGAACTAAATTGTATAATTACATTAAATTGGATTTTTTTAAAAGAACAGTTTTTACATTTAACTGTGGCTAAACGAAAAATGCTCAACCAAATTGGTTGAAATAGAACTGTTTATATGTATAAAAAAGATTTGGCATTAAATAACCAACAATGGTTGACATGCCATAAAACCCAATTAAACCAAACCAAACCTACAACAACAAAAAGACACATGGTCATGATAATTATCGTTATAGACAGTAATTGTCATTATAGCTATCATAAAACACGTTCAACTACAAACAGAATCAGAATGCTTTTCTAATTCTTAATATCTGTTGTATAGTGGCTCGTACCACGTGACTTCCGGTATGAAAGACGTCGTGTTTCTTAAGCACGCAGAGTTCTGGAAAATTTCGGTCAGAAGTAAGACCAACTTCGGACGTAACACCCACAGCGCGAGACTTATAATATTTGTTGGACTGTGCCACTTCAATGAATAAATATTTACTCTTTATTTCACTGTGTATCTCTTCCTTACCACGATACAACAATATCACTACGTCAACTATCCGTTCTGAATAAAGAAAAGACTTACTCCGTAACTTGGCTTGGTCGTGGGGACACTA
Organism: Sepioteuthis lessoniana; assembly: GCA_963585895.1. Classification (NCBI taxonomy): domain Eukaryota; kingdom Metazoa; phylum Mollusca; class Cephalopoda; order Myopsida; family Loliginidae; genus Sepioteuthis; species Sepioteuthis lessoniana. The sequence goes on from OY757909.1 coordinate 75,132,010, forward strand.
CTCCTGTAGTTTTGGGTAGAGTTTTCCTTCTCGTCCGGTTGCCCTACCAAGGTTAAGGACCAAATATGTCCTACTATTTTACGCAGTTATAGAGAGAATAGTCAGATTCATGCCTTTCTCCAAGGTGTTAGCGTTGTGTGAAATGCCAACAGCTCTGTCCAGGTTTTGAACTCGGTTCCTCATGTCCACTTACTACGATAATAACGGTTACGTCACGGGCGCTTCATGTTCTAATTACAGAAAATGGAATGTGTTTGTTTACCTGCCCCTCAAAATTAGTCAAGTAAGACCAACATTCAGGGATTTTAGAGAAAAAAAGAACATTCAAGCATTTATTATCTTTCATTTTGTTCTAAATTTCGATACTGGTTCCTTTTCAAGTTGGTGCGTTTGCGAAAATTCATTGATCCAGATTTTTTTAGAGTGTGTGGGTGGTAAAACGCGTCAAAGTCAGTAATCTATGAAACGTGTTAAATGAATCTTTTCAGCTACTGGTTTACAGTGTAATTATGTTATTTCAAGTAACGTACAAAAGAGTGTCTTGATTTGGTTTCTTTGTTGAATGGTATAACAACCTTTGAGGGATGTTTAATGCCAAAGATATCCTTTTATAAGAACAACAGTGATACTATTTAACCCATAGCTGCGGGGATAAGGGAGCTCATACCTTTCTCAAGGGTATTTGTCCGAAAGTGAATGTAACCGAGAGACAAGAGTTCGAACTCGCTTACTTCGAGAGTGCACTCCTGCACTTTAGCCATTAGGCCGCGAAGTCTTTAGCATAGTGTTTTGCTGATACTTCTTCATTGGATAACAACACGCAACCACTTACAATTGACAAACAACTACTGGTTGGTTGGTTGGATTTTACTGCATATCAACCCTTGAAGGTTATGTCAAATCTTATATATATATATATATATATATTGGATTTGTAAACTAATAGTTAGTAGGTAAAATTTCAAACAAGCCAGAGCTCATTTGTTTGCACACAGTTAAATAGTTTAAAGTATGCTAAACTAACACGAATAATTCTATTTAGTATTATTCAGTTATTTGCACACATTTAAATGGCTTCAATTATTGCTATCTAACACCAATAGTTTTATTTACACATATCAGTCGTTTGTTTGCTCACACTTAAATGGTTAAACAGTTCTATTTAATCAATTAAATGAGTTAGAGCTAATTTGTTAGCACACAATTAAATGGTTTCAAGTATTGCTATCAAACAATAATAATTCTACTTAATAATAATCATTTCTTTGCATACAGTGAAGTGGTTTTAAGTATTGTTAATACTGATAGATATATTTGCACACAGTTAAATGGTTCCAAATACTGCAATGTAATACCAATGATTCAGATTTCGCACACAGTTAAATTGTTTCAAGTATTGCTATTCGACACGAACACAGTTAAATGGTTTCAAGTATTGCTATTCAACACCAATGATTCTATTTGATATTAATCATTTATTTGCACACAGTTAAATGGTTTCAAGTATTGCTATTCAACACCAATGATTCTATTTGATATTAATCATTTATTTGCACACAGTTAAATGGTTTTAAGTACTGCAACGTAACACTAGCAATTCAATGTAACATCAGTGATCTGTTTGCACACAGTAAAAGGATCAACCAGATTTATTTGACCCATAGATGTTACTCGATCTGGTATTACCACTCCGAGTCCGAATGGGCTTGGGAGTAATATCAATTAAGGAGTACTCCATATTCCCCAAAGCTCCAGGACGGGAGCCTCACCATCAGATGCAGTTTAGTGTCATATACAGGACACTGGTTGGGGGTTCTTAGCATTATGAAGACGCAGTCGGTGTATTTTACAGACCAAGTAGATTGGGCTAAACAATTTCTGGAAGTTTTTCTTCAAGCATTAACTCTGCAATAGAATAATATTAAACGCAATTGCTTTATAAATAGTCTTTGATGAGAAATATTTTTCTTCTTCATTTTATGAGTACATTAACCGTCCCAATTTAGAAATTGTGGTAATGTTGTACAAGCGATTCAAATTCACCACCGCCCTGTTAGCTGGATTTAGAATACTCTGACAGGATCGCCTGCAGAGATCCCACCACTACCATAAAAAAGGGTATCATGAATAGGGCACTAAACTGTATCCTGTCTAGGAGCTCTGGGGTGTGTGAAGTACCCTTCATTGCCATTAGTCTCAGGTCCACTCTACGGATCAAAGTAGACCTGTTGATTTTAACGGCATGTCAATCAGTCTAGGACTATTTTATGCATAAAGTTGAGAGATTCGCATTCATGGTTCGTTCATACTTATATTTTTTGTGTAGTTGTTTCTTTAAAAGTTTTTCATTGGGTTTTTTTTTTAATTTTTTATTATTTTATTTTATCAATTTTTTTTTTTACTCAAAGTCCTATTTTGCCCAGTCGGCTGGGTCAGCAGAATTCACCGACTGTATCTCTGCAGAGGAATATGACCCTCCACAACGAGTGTCATGTATATGACAATAAACTGATAATCTGATGGTGAGGCTCCAGCAATGCTGGAGCTTTGGGGAATGCAGAGTAGCCCTTCACTGCCATCGATCCCAGGTCCACTCTGACCCGAAGTTGTAGCACCTGAGATGGTCCTATCAATGGGTTAAATAGAATTCAACTGTGTACTTATGTTAAACTGAATTGTTTAAAATAGTACTGTTTTGACGTTTAACTGTGTGTAAACAAAAAACTATACTTATACTAAACTGAATTGTTGAAATAGAACTGCTTCAGCTTAATAATGGATTTGGCATTAATAACCTACAATGGTGGATATGCCATAAAACTAAAGCAAACTAAACCAAACCACAGTCCTATTGAAATTGAATAATATTTAAATGGCTTCAGTTATTGCTATCTAACATCAATAGTTTTATTTACACATATCAGTCGTTTGTTTGCTCACACTTAAATGGTTAAACAGTTCTATTTGATCAATTAAATGAGTTAGAGCTAATTTGTTAGCACGCAATTAAATGGTTTCAAGTATTGCTATCAAACATTAATAATTCTACTTAATAATAATCATTTCTTTGCATACAGTGAAGTGGTTTTAAGTATTGACCACAGATGAGACTCTAATAGGTACTACTAGTCCGGGTCAGACCTGACCGATAAAATGAAACGCAGTTTCTTCCAGGCAGCGGTTGTATCGATACTGCTATATGGATGCACTACATGGACACTAACTAAACGGCTGGAGAAGAAGCTAGACAGCAACTACACAAGAATGTTGAGAGCAATATTGAACAAGTCCTGGCGACAACACCCCACGAGACTCCAACTATACGGCCACTTGCCTCCCATCACGAAAACTATACAAGTTAGACGAACCAGACACGCAGGACACTGCTGGAGAAGCAAGGACGTGCTCGTAAGTGATGTACTCCTATGGACGCCCACATATGGTCAAGCAAAAGCAGGACGACCAGCTCGAACTTACATACAGCAGCTATGTGAAGACACAGGATGTAATTCTGAAGACCTGCCGGAGGCGATGAATGATAGAGAGAAGTGGCGAGAGAGGGTCAGGGATATCCGTGCTGGCGGCACGACATGATGATGATGATGATGATGAGTCCGGGTCACAGTAAACCAGATAGTAATGGCAATATGAGGCCTATTGGGTCTGGTAGAAAATTTTGCAAATGAATGAATAACATGCACAAAGGACTTATTTTCCTAACATTTTTCATCAAATTTCTATAAAATACAAATAAGATTAATCGTTGGAGAAACCTTAATTTTAACATTCAATAAAAAGAAAATTAAATGAAAAAGTAAAAAAAAAATGAAGAAATTCAATAAAAGCAGAAAAAACATTAAAACTGATCCGAGGTCACCGAGTTCTCTAATAGGGACGCTTGAGGCAGAATAGTTACGTAAACACGTTTTCCCCTTTCTATCTAAAATATTTCTATTATGTGAAGTTTGCAAAATGAATGCTGTAGTTATTATCTATCTGCCTCCCCACGAGGATGAAATTTGACAAAGGCCGAGTTTATTGTGAGGACTCATACGTGTACATTTGGGTAGAGAATAAATGCTAAGCTCCACTGGCATTTACTTTTGTGACCGCCTCAGGCATCAGGGCTTTAAATGAAATGAGAAAATAAAAACTGGGGAGAATTCCTCCTAGTCAAATCTGGACCACAGTAAAGTTTTTCCGAATTTATAGGGAATAATTTATTTGTAAAAGTTTCAACGAGGAAATGTGTGTAAAATTTTGAAAAAATATCGGAAGTAGTGATCCTGTAGGACAGTTTTCACTTAGATTAAAATTAAAAACGATTTACTTTCTCTTATTAGGTTTCCTCCGCACGGCCATGTCCAGATAGTCTCGTGCGTAATATCGTTTTTGAGCCTTTCTATCAGATGAAGTTTAATTGATTAGTTGGTTGGTGTTTAATGGTATATCAATCCTTACGGATTATTTAATGCCAAATATCTTATATATCATCATCATCATCATGTCGCGACATCAGCACGGATCTCCCTGACCCTCTCCCGCCAGCCTCGCTTCCGGTAGGTCTTCAAGGCTACATCCTGCATCGGCGCAGAGCTATTGTACGTAGGTTCTAGCTGGTCTTTCTGCCTTTGCTTGTCCATGTGAGGGGGTCCACAGGAGTATGTCACTTATGAGTTCGTCCCTACTTCTCCAGCAGTGTCACGCATGTCTGCTTCGTCTAATTTGGATAGTTTTCGTGATGGGTGGTAAGTGGCCGTACAGCTGCTGCTTTGTAGGGTGCTGCCTTCAAGTCTTATATATATGTATATATATATATATATAAGTGAATAGTTTGTAGATAACTGAATTTTTAAACGAGTCATTAGCACACAGTTAAATGTTTTAAAGTATTCCAATATAAAATTAATAATTCGGTTTATCAAGTATTCTTATCTAATACGAATAATTTGTACACAGCTATAAGGTTTCAAATAACTAAAAATAATGATCCTTAGATTTAGTTTTGTTTGGTTTGGTTGTGCTTTATGGCATATCAACCCTTGCGGGCTATTCAATGAAAAAATCCTGTTTAAGCGTATATGTGAATATATACCACAAAAAATCCTTTGCTTACGCTGAGAATGCCGATAACTCAGGGCTTAAATCAACCGGGTTTCGAATTCATCTCGTGTGTCTAGCCACATTGAAAAGTTGTGATACAACGAAACAGTCTGTCTGTGGATGTATATATATATATACACGCATATCATCTGTAAGAAAATAGTTTATAGGTTGGAATATTTTGAAACGAGCAACAGATCATTTGTTTGCACACACTTAAATGATTTTTAAGTGTTGCTGTTTAAAACTAATAATTCTGTTTAACCCATTGATGGAACTCTAACAGGTACTACCACTCTAGATCAGAGTGGACCTGGCAGTAATAAAGAGGTACTCTAACTTCCCCAAAGCTCCAGGCCTTAAGCTCCACCATAAGATGATGTTTAATATCCCTGTAGTGTAGTGGCTAAAGTGCTGGAGAGCAACCTCGCAGTGAGTAAGTTCGAAATCCAATCACACTATCACGTTCACTTTCAGACTAATGCCCCTTGGGAAAGGTATGAACCCCCTTATCCTCCCAGCAATGGGTTATCATTGCTGTTCTTCAACAAGGATAACTTTGGCATTAAATAACCTACAAAGGTTGAAATGCCATTAAACAGAGAAACCGAACAAAGTTTAATTGCATGAAAGCTTTTTCCGTTAACTTGAAAAGCCAACATACTTCAATAATGTACCAGTCTAATGATTAAATCTAACTAAAAAGAAAGTGTTTTGCCCAATCGACTGGGGTTATTGAATAACAACTGCACCTCTGCAGAGAGGTAAGACTCCCCCCCATGAGTGTCCTGGATATAACACTAAACAATCTAATGGTGAGGTTCCAGTGATGCTGGAGTTTTGGGGAATGCAGACCACCACTTCATTTCCATTGCTCCCAGGTCCACTCTGAACCGGTGTTGTAGCACCTGATAGGGCCCTATCTATGGGTTAAATAGAACTAACGGCATACTTATGCTAAACTGAATTGTTTGACAAAACTGAATTGCTTGAAATAAATTTAAAAAATGACAATTAAACTGTATACTTACATTCAAACTGCGTGCTTTTGCTAAAATGAAATGGCACTGTTTTTTGACATTGAACCTGTACTTACACTAAACGGATGTGTTTAATATAGAACTGTTTTGACATTTAACTGTGTGCAAACAAAATCTGCACTTATACTAAACTTAATTAACTGAATTAGAATTGTTTGACGAAACTGAATATCTTGAAATAGAAATGATTTTGACAATTAAACTGTGTACTTACATTTAAACTGAATTGTTTGAAATAGAACTGAATATTTCCATAAAAATGAATTTGGCATTAAATCTTACAATGGTTGATATGCCATAAACCCAAACAACCAACAACCTAAAAAAAAGTGTTGTCAATATAAGGTTTGGTTTCTTTGTTTTAATGGCATATCAACCTTCAGGGGTTATTTAATGCCAAAGTCATCCTTGCAGAAAAACAGTAGTGAAACTATTCAACTAATAGCGGTGAGGAGAGAATAAAGGTGCTCAGTATCTTTTCCAAGAGTATTAATCCAAAAATGAATGTAACAGGGGTTCGAACACACTTACTTCGTAGCTGCAGGTCAGCACAATAACCATTATACTACGGGGACCCCGTCACAAGACAACGCTTTACATACTTAAAGAAAAAGTAAAACTTGGTCTGTTTTGTGCAAATTTTATATTTTTATATCCCAACTAATTCAACTGAAGATATAATCCGAAGTCACAATATATTAAGATATCGTGGCTTAGATTTAAATTTTGTGAATGCATCTGTGTATATTCCCGTCACCCACATGATATGGAACAACTTATCAGATTGTTTCTTTAATGTACAAATGTACATTAGGTCTCTCATCTTATAAATCAAGTTTTAGACAAGGTAGAATAACTATACTTGTATCAAAATGAAGTAAGTTTAATTTCTCTTCAAACTTACAAATCTATTTTTCTATATATCTTTTACTGCTACAAATTTTGGTATATATGAAATAGATAAGACTCGAAAGAATTGCTGGTTTGGTCGTTGTGTGTGAAGGTAGAAAGATTGATTGATGGATAAAGAGAGAGAGAGAGAGAGAGAGAGAGAGAGAGGGAGAGAGATTTAAAAAAAAGTTAATACAGAAACACTTTCGAAAACAAAGGAAATTACCCACAAGATGATCAAGATATGGCTACGCTGAGGAAACCTAATGAGAGTAACTGAATAGCAATTAATGGCAGTTCAGAATAATGTCACGAGAACAAATGTAAAACATAGAATAGATAAGAATCGATAGAAGTGTAGACGCTGTGGGGCGAGAGAGAGAGAGAGACAGACAGACAGACTGAGAGAGAGACAGAGAGTCAGAGAAACAGACAGACAGAGAGAAAGAGGACGGGGAGATGTACACGTTCTTATTCGGTCCATAAAGAAAGTTTCTTTTTGACAGATAATCCATTTTTGAATCGTAATTTCAACTTCAGAAGCGAAAGAAAAATATCGGCTTTTCAAGGCTTTTATTTTTTAGAACAAAGATGAAACCAAAAGCTTTATGGTGCCAGATCAGGCGATGCAACAAGTTTGAATTTTATTGGTTTCTTAGTCTATGAGAGCAGTTTATTGACTACATTGCGGCCTTGTGTTGGGCTGATTCAAAATAAAACTGCTATGAATGCGTAGTTTGGGTCTCCAGGTATTATCGAATATCCTACCGATGATTTAGTCTCGTTTCTTTGTTTAAAGGTATATTAACCTTCGGGGATTATTTAATGCCAAAGCCATCCTTTTAGAACAGCAGTGGTACTATTTAACCCATAGCTAGAGGGGGTATGAAGATTTTTAGTTGCTTCCCCAAGGGTATTAGTCTGAAAGTGAATGTAATAGCGCGACTGAAATTCGAACTCACGTTCATAAGCTCTATGCGAACACTAGATGCCGTCAAGAGGACTGACTAAGTGCTATGGACGATTGGGACAGATGGTGAGAGGGATTAAAAGAATCCTGGATTTTAGCCATTACACCCCGTGAACTTTCCCATATCTTATAGAATTAATTACCAGAAATTCCGTGAAAATGTCTAATACTGCGCCAAAAAAAAAAAAAAGAATTAAACACAATAAAACGCGTGAAAGTATTCCATTGATACGTTAATTATATATATATATATATATATATATATATATATATATATATATATATGTAAGTAAAGTTGACAACCTTAGTTGATAGCGACCCGAAGGCTCCATTTTCAATAGCTACTACACGGAGGTATTGGGGAGGACGTTACTCTTTTTCCTGGATTGATCCACTTTACCCTTGATTCGTACCTTATAATGCTGAGTGTTAAGCAAGGAGGTATTAAATAGCATTTTTTGAGTATTTGGTATGACTCGACCTGGGATTGAAACCCGGTGTCCCGAGCCAATGGCGAATACTCTACCCACTAGGCAAATTGGGAATCTCCTCTCTGGTGTCAACATTTCGGGATATATATATATATATATATATATATTTCTTGGGGTTCGTCATTTTTAATGGTATATCAACCTTCCTGGGTTATTTAATACTAAAGCCAACCTTGTAGAAGAACAGTAGTGATACCAAAACTGGGAGAATAAAGCGGTTTATATTTTTCCAAAGGGTATTAGTCTGAAAGTGAATATAACAGCGAACTCGCTTACTACGATGTCGCAGCCCAGAACATTAGCCACAACACCGCGAAGAGTATATATATATATATATATATATGGGGGGAAGTAGATTGGTCTCTCACAAAGATGCTAAGTGCTGTTTTGAAAAAATCTTGGAAGAGAGCACTTGTACGACCATTTTATCTCCCATCTCACAAACTTCCAAAAAAAGGCAAGATAGACATGTTAGGCACTGCTGGAGGAAATAAGGACGAACTCATGACGTTCTCCTATGGACTCATACACATGAACACACTAATGTTGGTCGACTAGCAAAAACTTACATTCATAAGCTCTGAGCGAACAGTAAATGTCGTCCTGATCTCTGCTCATCTAACAGAGTCATTTTGCCGGCAGCTATAGACAAGGGTAAGTCAAAAGTTTTGCAAGATTTCAAGCTACCAGATTGAGTTAAAAATTCGTTAGGTTTCTTTTTTTACTGATGATATTTAGCAATTTGTATCTCCATGTTATATAATTCATTCGATTCAACATATTTTTTCAATTGCTGAATTTTCTATTCTCTTTTTTTCAAATATAAGGTATCAATATCAATTATTTTTTTCTTTATTTTACAGCTTTGATAACGAATGTTAACAAAATTGCAATTAGAACCATTTCTACGCTAGCGGTGGAAAAAAAGGAGTGCTTGAGCAGCGATAAAAGAAATTAATGATGTGAAAGGTCCAGGAACTGTCAACAAACTTTTTACACAAAACTGGTTCAAACATTACAAGGAAGATGATTATAACCTTGAAGACAAACTAAAATCAGGGAGACCTTCCGTTATTTGAAATGGTTGAACAACAGCCAAGCACAAACAAATATATTGTCGGCAAAACTTAGCCCTTCACAAAACACCATTAATTGACATCTCCATAAACTCGGCCTGGTGAATGGACGCTGAAATTAGTGAAATATAGAATAGCTTGAAATATGCAAAATTTTTGGCTCACCTTGATATGAAGGATGTATAGCTGTATATTGGATATATATTTACTTTTATTTATTAAGATAACAAGAGGGCAATCTGAGGGGCGAATTCCCAATGATCAGGCAAATTACAAGTCTCAAAGATAAAGGTATTAAAAAGCCATAGGACATAGAATCTCTTTTAAACGGATAAATCTTCTTTACTAATGTGTGAGAATGAAATACTTTACAACATTCAATTTATAGCCAAGAGGTATCGTCGTCATTTTGGAACATCGAAAATATGTTAGACTACACCGGGAGTTTCAAAGTTAAGCACTCAAAAGGACGTCATCGGGCGGGTAGAACGGTGCGGTGTATGATTTCCACAATTTATAATGTTGACCTGTCATACAGCTGATAGGCTGCTATTTAGTCGGGTTTTTTTTATCAAAACGAATACGTATATAATAGTAATTGGTATATGTGTATTATTACAAAATATGGGGGGACAAATTTTCCGTTCAAAATTTTCCCTTTTCCGTTCAAAATTTTCCTTTTTCCGTTTTCACTCTTGATGAATTTCATTTTTACAATTTTATTGTATTTCATGGATAAATTGCAATAAATTGTCCTATTATTATTAAAACCGAGAAAATTAACGCTCAAGTTGCGTTATAGCGTTCACTTTCAGATTAATACCCTTGGGAAAGGTATGAAACCCCTTTCCCATAACTATACGTTAAATATTACTATTATAGTCCTTCTACAGCGATGGCTTTGGTATTAAATAACCCACGAAAGATGATATGCCATTAAACAAAGAAACAAAAGAATAATAATAAAATAAATGAACAAAAGCAAATTTCAAAGTTTTAAAAAATTAACGGATTTAATTTCTGTTTATTTAACAATCCGCTCACAAAAATTTTCCTTGACTTTCTATTTATGTGTATTGTCTGTCATCTCAGGTACACCTTCCCCAGACCAGTTTGAATGGACAAATCTATTTCTTCATGTTCTTCACGCCAATATAAGTGATCAAAAGTGGTCAAATCTTCTCTCGTTTTGAAACAAAAACGTTCCCGTGTTCTGTCTTGTGAATGAACCTTCTATAATGTCAGTCACCCTCCAGCACAATAAATATTTAAAACAAGCCGACATATAGATTTCATTAACGTTTTTATTAAGATTTTTTTTCAATATATATAAAATTGCATAATTTCTTCTGTTCAGCTTTTAATCTTCAAGTAGATGCGACTGAAATGTTTAAGTATATTTAATTATTTTCTTGAGAGAAATATGGTCAAGGGCGAGAGACAAACTTCCAAGTTTTAGGAAAAATATTAATCACGAAAATTGTTCTGCCACGAACCATAGAAAAGTAGTTTGCGGGTTGCTTGTGACCCGCAGATCCTGTGTTTGTAATCCCTGGATTACACTATCACTTAGCATCAGATTAGTGAGTTAATTTAAAATAAAGTCAAATTATTAGACATAAGTAAGTGTGAAGCTATAAGCAGACCTCTTTTATTGGATCAGTCCTTTAAACAGTAGAGACGTTGTCTCTGTCTCTGCCAGGAACGGTAAAGCCACGTAGCTATATTAACTACACTTGTCAAGTAAGTCTTTCTCTCATTCTGTAGTCCTTCTACATACGGCTTCTTCATGGAACAGGATATATATAATTGTACCATGAGACATCTTAATCCATTTTACCTTTTAACACAAATTACAAGTAGATTATGTATATAAAAGATTTAATGTTCTTGTATGTGTAATTGAGGTTATTTTGTCTTTCTTTCCGTTGTGTTAAGTGTTAGTATATGATGGATATACTAATGCTAACACTGGTCATTGGTGAGTGGGGACTCGAGTAAATATCTTTCCTTCCACTAAGCATACCAATAATACAATTTTTAGAAATCAAACTTGATGCCAACCAAACTGTTATTATCTCTCTACTTCTTCATCAATTACCCCCACTCTATCTCTCTCCCCTCCTCTCTCTCTCTCTCTCTCTCTCTCTCTCTCTCTCTCTGTGTTCACACACATACACACAAAACACATTAGGGAGTTTTAAATTTGTTTTAATTTGGTAGTATTTCGAAGCGGAACCAGTTTTGCGTCATTCGCGCACGGTGGTAGGTTACATAATTTATTCTGGAACAAACTATCGCCATCAGGAAAACATAGTGTGTATAAAAGAGATGGAAATAACATTGAAACAAGATCTGTGTATGTCACACATGTCAAGACAGACTCAATTTTCACTGATACTCCGTCTTTTGAACTCAAATAGAACAGGAGTGTCCCTGTGGTGTAATGGTTAAACCGCTGGACTAGCGGAATCGGAATACGCGAGTTCGAACTCTAGTCGCGCTATTACGTTCGCTTTCGGACAAATACTCTTGGGAAAAGGTTGTTGGATATCACCGACCTTTTCAGCATAATAAGCTGTTCCATCTGCCATATATGGCAGTAGCGGAGATCAGTCTGAGAATAAGCCTACGAGTCAGACCAGAAGAGCCGTTCCTATTGTTGAAGTATATCATTACTCTATCACTAATCCTATGTTCTTATTACTAACAATCTCTCTCTTGTAAATACTCTTTCCTGTAAATATAACTATTTTCCTCACATATCGTGGTTTGTCTTATTATTACTTCTACTTGTGTTCACTAACCAGGACACAACAAAGGTATATACCCTCTTATCCCCCCATCGATGGGTTAAATAGTATCCCTACTGTCCCTTCTAAAAAAGGATGGATTTGGCATTAAGTAACCCCAAAAGTTTGATATGCCATTAAATAACAAACAAAATCAAACAGAACAGCCCCCACGCATCCCATTTAAGAATAGTTTGCATTTACACCCTGTTAACAGTCTCCTCCACCCCTGAATTCGCCCATCCATCGAGAAAGAACTGGAAACAATAATCTTCTGAGCAGACAACATGGCTTCAATCTTCCAAGGTCCATTTACCTAGGCACAAATGATTGATTTTAATGGCATATCTACTGTCAAGGATTATTTTAGGCCTTAGGGTTAGAGAATCGCATTCATATTACCATTTTTTGTGTAATTGTTTCTTAAGAGGTTTTTTTTAACACGATCCTACCAAATACGAATGATTTTTAAATATCTATTATATCATCTATTTGACCCATAGATGGCATCCTCACAGGTACAACCAGTCGGATAGTTCCGAGAATAACAGACCAGGGAGTACTGAAAGGGTATATACACTTTTCAGATCTGCAAAACAGAAGCCTCGTCATCAAATGGAATTTAATGTCACACCCAGGATAGCAATTTTTTGAGTAGGGGTCACACCCCCTCTGCTGCGATACAATAAGCGTGTTCTAAACCTCACCGACAAGACAATGGCGTAAATGAGGGGCAGCAACTGATGCTATAATGTCAATAACGACACCCTTTTAGTCAGCGACTACAAAATGTTATGAAATGCAAAGTACACAGAACATTATATTGACTGACGGGTTGAATGGCACCAGAGTTGAATTGGAATATGATCTGATATAATTTTCTCTCCTTTGTTAGGTTACCATTCCTGTCAGTCGCCGATGGTTTCATTTTTTAATCACCTATGGGTGTCCGCAGTTTCCACCTTCCGGCGCTGTCTGTCTAGACTTCACGTCTTTCTAGTATACCTCGCAACTCTCATCGCCTCAGAGAGAAAAATCTCCATAGGGTGTTTCATAATCGTTGAAACAAAGCAGCAGCTTCTCAGATCTTCCCTCTTGATTTTATTCTCTTTCTCTTTTCAGATTATAGCTGATAAGTAGTTAATATTTTATATGTTTAACCAAATATAGTTAAATAATGCCTTGAAAGACGGAGCAGAATATATTTTATGTAAAGACATAATACAAAACTAAGTTTTTCAGGGGGTGTCCTAGTGGTGTAATGGTTAAAGCGATGGCCTGCGGAATCGTAGTACGCGAGTTCGTTCTCCAGCCGTGCTATTATGTTCACTTTCGGGCAAATACCCTTGGGAAAGGTATGAACTCCCTTATCCTCCCAGTTATGGGTTAAATAGTACTGTTCTTCTAGGAGAATGGCTTTGGCATTAAATAACCTAAAAAGAGTTGATATGCCATTAAACAAAGAAACCAAACCAAACCTAAGTTTTTCAAGATTGTTTAAGCTAGATACAGAAGGAAATTTAATTTCAACACAATTCCTAACCGGAGTGAGATTTTCGAGTTGGTCAAGAACTTAAAAGCTCATGGTACTTATGAAGATCATAGGGCAATGGGTTCCTCACCAGCCATCACTGAGATGAATCAACTTTCAACTGAACGGTGGACATTTAGAGTATGTACTCTAGGCTTCCTCTTGACATTTTGGTTCATGTTTGTGACTAAATGGTTGCAGATCTTAAAATGTTATCACCCTTTTACCTTTCAATAAATGTAATTTAACTACATTGGCTCTATCATTTGTGGCCCTTGATTTGTGCCTGATCATTTTGTTTCAAAAATTGTGAAACACTGTATTTTTTCCAGTCTATGCGTAAAATACTGTCCATGTCTCATCGGTATCACAGCTACATGACTTTGAGGTGTTTGTGGAGAAATGAACACGGCAAACTGAGTTCAATTTCACTAATAACTTTGGGAATGGAATGAATCCAATTATTCTTCCTCCAGCTATGGATAAATGGTATGGCAACCAGTCTAGAAGAAAAACTCTGAACTGTTAAACTCCACTTTAAAAAAAACTGATTTTGTGTTGTATCCTTCTTGTGCGGAGGGGTTGGGTAAATTCATACATGATATCTTTACGTCATACATAAGTCAGTGTCACAAATACGTCAAACAGCTAATTTTATCACTAAAAAAAGGTTGTGTTTTATGGCATATCAAACCTTGTAGGTTATTCAATGACAAATCATGTTTACCCATGTATATTAAATGTATATGATCTATTAACAAATAGTTTTTAGGTAAAAATTTTTACACGGGGCAGGGCTCATTTTTTGCACGCAGTTAAATGGTTTCAAGTATTGCTATCTGATACTAATAGGTCTATTAACCACTCTTAAATGGTTTCCAGTATAGTAAAGGATTATTCAGTTCTATTTGACCCATAGTTGGGTACTACCACTCCGGGTCAGAGTGGACCTGGGAATAATGGCAATTAAGAGTTACTCCACATTCTCCAAACACCAGGACTGGAGCCTCACCATCAAGTTGTACAGTGTCATATCTGGGATATTCGTTGCTGGGGTGGGGTGGGATTCTTACACAACTGCAGAGATACTGTCGGCGTATTTCACTGGCCTGCCACAGTCGACTGGATTGTATAAAAGAGGGAGGGAAAAACTATCTAGTCTTTATTATAATCATTTTTAATTGTCCATGACAGCTGTTTTATGCTCTTGACAATTATTCTGTTGCACTCATTTTAATAATACCATTGAATATAAATAGCTGTCGTGGACTATTAAAAAACATTAATGATAATAGATAATCAATTAATAAAATAACAAAACAAAAAACAGTATATATATATATATATATAGCTAACGAGGTATTTGAGCAGTTCAACTAATTTCAGAAACTTGCTATTTAATGAACAGATTAAAACATTTGAACTTTATCGGAGTTGACATAGAGACCGATGCCTTTTGCTGCCTGCTCCAGGCTATACAATAGTGATTCAGCTTGAGCAGGCGTGTTTGCAACAAGAGCTAGATCATTGGTTGAGTGATGGGTGGTTGGTTGGTTTTACGACGTATCAACCCTTTTCGGGTCATTTAACGCCGAATTAAGTTATTTGGATAAAAGTTTTAAACAATTCGGTTTAGTGTAATTTTTTGTTCACTCACAGTTAAATGTCAAAATAGTTCATTTCAAACAATTCAGTTTAGCACACAAAAACGGTTCTATTTGAAACAATTCTGTTTAACATAAGTACGCAGTTTAGTTCTATTTGACTCATAGATATCCAGGATATGATACACGTGCTGGGGGTGGAGGGTTTTTACTCCTCTGCAGAGGTGCAGTCGGTGTATTCTGCAGATCATCGGCGTAGACTGAATCAGTGGTAGTTTTTGTGGGATACTATCAGCTTCTTGCTTTTTTTTTTTCATGTGAAATCATTTTTCGCGTTATTCTTTCATCCTCTAGCCATACAGTACTACTGTACGGTTGCACCACTTAGAATCTAGGAAAACGCTTGGAGTAAAAGCTAGATGGAAACTACACGAGGATGTTGCATGGTGTTGTGAAAAAATCCTGGAAGCTTCACTCCACATAATAGCAGTTGTATGGTCATTTACCTCCCATCTCGCAAAGTATTCAAGAAAGACAAGCAAGACAGACCGGACGTCGCTGATGAACAAAAGACGAAATGACAAGCGACGTTCTTCAGTGGACACTTACACATGGACATACGAGGATTGGTTGAATCGAGAAATCGTACATTCATCAACACTCTGCGGATACTGGATGCTCTCTAGCTTACATACAAAGAGCGGTGGTCCATAGGGACGGAAAGCGAGACAGTCAAAGGAATCTGTATGAACCGCACATACTGATGGTGATGATATATATATATATATATATATATATGTGTGTGTGTGTGTGTGTGTGTGTGTGTGTGTGTGACACAAGGAGAAGAAAAAAACTACGAATACCTGGGAATATTAGAAGCAGACACCATCAAGTAAACGAAGATGAAAGAAAGAAATTAGAAGAACATGAAAAAAGAAATGCAGAAGAAATTAAATCAAACAAATAAATACCAGGGTAGTCTTACTTACGGCGCTTCCTAAAATGGACAACGCAGGAAATCAGATAAACTGACTATCGAACCATGAAACTGATAAAAATGCACAAGGCTTTACACTCGAAAGATGACACAGAAGCTGTGTGCCAAGGAAAAAAAAAGAAGGAAAAGGAAAAGGAATCGCCAACATTAAGGATTGCGTAGATGCAACAATTTAGGGACTCGAAGAATATACAAAAAGAACAAAGGCAACAATATCAATAAAATCAACTTAAGGACCAGCAAGAAAACAACAACAAATCTAGAAAACAAAAATTGGAAGAAAAACAATTGTATAGATACTTCAAGTGACAAGCTAAGTAAATTACTCATGAAATGACTCGAACATGGTTACGAAGAGGAAACCTGAAGAGAGAAACTGAATCTCGATTAATACCAGTACAAAATAATGCCATAAGAACCAATTATATCAACACAAAAGTTGATAATACGCTAGAAAATAACAAATGTAGGGATATAGATAATCATTTAATAAGCGAATGCGGCAAACTGAGACAAAAGAAGTACAAGAGTAGGCATGATGGGGCGGGAAAAGTGATTAACTGGAAATTGTGCAAAAGATTAAAATTTGATCGCGCTGACAAATGGTATGTGCACAAACCAGAATCTGGACGCCTAAAATTCGCTGAGACTTTAAGATACAAACGGATCACCCAATTCCGACCAGAAGACCAGACCAAGTGTTAATCATAAGAAGTTAAAGAACTTGTCGATTAGAAGATCTTGCTGTTCTAGCAGACAACAGAATGAAAATAAAAGAAAGCGAAAAGATGGACAATTACTTACACCTGGTCAGAGAACTAAATATCCAGTCTGCATTGCAGTTCAGATTAGCTAGAATAGTTTGAAGAGCCATGGAGACCTGAGAAGATTTGATGTCATTCAGAAATAAGTGAAAAATCACCAGTTAAAACGCGTGTGAAAAATTCGCAAGGAGTAAAAGAATAATAATAATAATAATGATTGTTAGCACAGAAGGAGTACAAGGCGAGACACGACTGGGTCGGCAAGGTGATCCACTGGGAAATGTGCAGGAAATTTAAATTCGACCATACAAACAAATGGTATATGCACAACCCGACGCCTGTCCTAGAAAATGACTCGCATAAACTCCTATGGGACTTTAACATACAAACGGATCACCTAATCCCGGCCAGAAGACCAGACCTCATAATAATCAACAAAAGAAAGAGAATCTGCAAAATTGTTGACTTTGCTGTCCCGGTGGACCACAGAATAAATCTGAAGGAAAATAAAAGGAAGGATAAGTACCTCGACCTTGCTAGAGAATTGAAAAAGCTGAGAAACATGAAAGTAACGATTGTGCCAATTGTGATTGGTGCGTTAGGTACAGTAACTAAAGGATTATTAAAGGGCCTGGAGGACTTGGAAGTTAGCGGACGGGTAGAGACTATCCAAACGACAGCATTGCTGAAGACGGCCAGAATACTGAGACGAGTCCTGGAGACTCGAGGAGACTTGCTGTCACTCAAACTCCAGTGAAAAACCATCAGCTAATACTGATGTGAAAAACTCTAAAGGAGTAAATAATAATAATAATAATCTAATGCAACAAACTGACACAAAAGGATTACTAGACTAGGAACGAATGGGTTGGGAAAGAGATCTACTGGTAATTGTGCAAGGGATTAAGATTTGTCTAAACTAAAAATGGTATATGTACAAACCAGAATCCGCCCTGGTAAATGTGACGTATAAATTTTTCTGGGATTTTGAGATACAACGAATCACGTAATCCCGACCTGAAGTCCAGACCAAATGTTAATTAAAAAAAAAAAGAAAAAAAAAAGAACTTGTCATCTAGTGGATTTTGCCGTTCCAGTGAACCACAGACTGAAAATAAAAGAATACTTGGACCTTGCTAGAGAACTAAAAAAAACAAAACAGTCGAGCATGAAGGTAACCGTGATACCATTAATAGACTGCGCGCTAGGAACAGCTCCTAATGTCTCGGAAAAGTGACTGGCGGAATTGTAAATCAGAGAAAGTATCGAAACCATACAATATAGACCACAGCAGTAATGAGAATATTGAAAAGTATCCAGAGAATCTGAGAAAACTTGCAATCATTCAGACTCCAAAAGAAGAACACGAGTAATGCTGTTGTGAAAAACTTGTAAGATGTAAAGTTATAATAAAAGATAAATAAAAAATCTGAATTTGTTTTGAGAAAACATTAAATACACACCACACACACACACACACACACACACACACACACACACACACACACACACACACAGTATAAAACAATACAAGAACAAAAATGATATAAAAAAAGAAGTACAATCACTCAATTGAAAAGTTCTGTACTCTCTTACCTGAGGATCGTAATCGTCGGTTTTTATCTTGTTTTATATCTTTTACATCTTATATACTTACATCTCTTACATCTTATTGGCATAATTTTTTGAGAGTTCGCCAATGGTTCGGTAAACAGAGGTTCAATCGCAGGTCGAGTCATACCAAAGACTCAAAAAATAGTACTTGATGTCACCTTGCGTAACACTCAGCATTATAATGTACAGATCAAGGGTAAGTGAAACAATCCAGGAATTGAGTAACATCCTCCCATACACCTCGGTGTAGTTGCTAGTGAAAAGGGAACCTTCAGATCGCCCTCGACTACGGTCGGCTAATATATATATATTTGTATCTTAAATATATTTACATCTTATATATACATATATATATATTTACATTATATATATATTTACAATTGAAATTACACACACACACACACACACACACACACACACACACACACACACACACATATATATATATATATATATTTGTGTGTGTGTGTTTCTCTGTGTGTTTTGTGCGTGTATATATATATATATATATATATATATATATATATATATATATCGGTGATATTGATTCTATTCGTCTGATAGCATGTCTAAAGACGCACATTCAAACCAACGACACACATGGACATATACAGTGAAACGTAGAAACGCTAACTTTACACATACATTGTTTAAAGCACGAAGAATACAAGAATAATGGAAACATACGCAAGCACTGCGTGCTGACAGTACATACCTCTGACAAAAAGATACAAGCACGCATTTTAAAAAATCAAGAGAGAATCTTAAACACTCAACGGATAGTAAGAAGAAAGAAAAAAAAATCAAAATAGAGGTGTGATAGTGACAGAAAGACAGAGAGAGATTAAATCAGACGGATAGGGAGAAAGAAGCGCATATAAATAGCAATACATGTACAGTCACCCGGCTTAATAATAGTAACTGATAGTAATGGGCCAAAGAGATGAACGTCTTTGTGAGGTCGTTGAAAAGTCGACTACCCTCGTAAGTTTTAATAGGAAATAAATTATAGTAAGCAATCCGGTCTCTCCACGCGGCATAGAGTTCGTATTCTCTAACGTTCCAGTCATGTCTAATGTAACCCAACTGAATGTCAGCATCGCTTTTCACTGCAAGGAAACTTTAATTGAAAATCAACGTAAATATTTAAGAAATCATAAAACAGCATTTATCATAGTCGTCACATAACAATCGTACAATAATAATGATAATATAGATTCAAATTTGACCCTACAACTAAATGGTAAATGCAAAAACCAGAATCGGTCCTGGAGAATGAGACGAATAAAATTCTCTGAGATTTTGAGATATAAACAGATCACCAAATCCCAGACCGCGTATTAATTAAAAAAAAAAAGAAAGAAGAACCAGCCGTCTAGCGGATTTTGCCATTTCAGCGGAACACAGTGAAAATTTCTAAAAAAAAGCAAAAAGATAGAAGAATACTGGGACCTTGTTAGAGAACTAAAATAGCTGTGGAATATGAGGGGTAACAGCGATACCAATTGTAATTGGTGAGCTTCGAATGATCCCCAAACAATTGGAAAAAAGACTGGAGGAATTGGTAATCAGAGGAAGAATCGAAACCATCCAGACTATTGCACCGTTGAGATCAGCAAGAATATTGTAAAGAGTCCTGGAGACCTAAGGGGACTTGTTATCATTCAGACTCCAGTGAGAGACCACCAGCAAACACGGGTGAAAAACTTGCAAGGAGTAAAATAATGATAATAATAATCTCAGACAGACCACCAGACCTTATAATAATCAACAAGAAAAAAAGAGAACTTGCAAAATTATTGACTTTGCTGTCTCGGCTGAGGACAGAGTAAAATTGAAAGAAAGCGAAAAGAAGGATAAGTACCTGGACTTTGCAAGGGAATTGAAGACTCTGTGGATCATGAAACTGACATTTATACCAATTGTAATTGGTGCTCTTGGTACAGTCACCAAAGAATCAATTAAGGAACTAGAGGACTTGGAAATAAGACGACAAGTGGAGACCATCCAAATTACTACATTATTGAGGTCGGCCAGAACACTGAGAAGAGTGATGGAGACTTGCTGTCACTCAGACTCCAGTGAAAGACCATCAGCTAACAATGATGTAAAAAACTCTCAAGGAGTAATAATATTAATAATATGTGTGAAAAAAAAAATTAGTGTCCGGTCGCTTGATCTTTACATCGATAAAATATAAAGAAAAGCATACTTGATTGGTTTGTTTAATGGCATATCAGCCTTCGTGGCTTATTCAATGCCAAAGCCATCCTTCCAGAAGAGCAGCAGTGAAGTTATTTAACCCATAGGTAGGAAGATGAATGGATTTATCCGAAAGTGAACGTAATAGCACGATAGAAGTTCGAACTCACTTACTCTGATTCCGCAGTTTAGTGGTTTAACCATTATACCACGAGGACACCCCAAAGGAAACGCAATAAAATAGGACATTAAATTCATTGGAAAATATGTAAATAATATGAAATACCAAAATCTGAAAAATAGAATAAACACCAACCAGAACCAATTGCAGAAGCCAAGGAAGCTACTATTCCTCGGGACTTTGCAATCCAAACTGAAAGAAAAATAACGGAAATTACACCAGAATGTTGCGAGCAATATTGAACAAGTCCTGACGGCAACACCCCACAAGGCACCAACTATACGGTCACCTGCCTCCCATCACGAAAACTATCCAAGTTAGACGAACCAGACATGCAGGACACTGCTGAAGAAGCAGGGACGAGCTCATAAGTGATGTACTCCTATGGACCCCCACATATGGTCAAGCAAAAGCAGGACAACCAGAACGAACATACATACAGCAGATATGTGAGGATACGGGATGTAGCCCTGAAGACCTGCCAGAGGCGATGAACGATAGGGAGAAGTGGCGAGAGAGGGTCAGGGATATCCGTGCTAGTGGCACGACATGATGATGATGATGATAGACGAGATATTGTGATTAAGGGCCATAAAAGATAAAGATGTCTTCTAACTGATATATCAGTGCCAACAAATAATAACATATCAGTCAAAGAATACAATAAAATAAGCAAATACAAAGACATGGAAAAAAGAATTTAAAAAATGTGACACCTTAAAACTACCACCGTGTCACTGATATTGGGAACCATGGGTACGAACAAGAAAGGGACAGACAAACGCATTAATGAGATACCTCTGAGATTTTGACATACAACCGGATCATCTAATCTCGGCCAGACGACCAGACCTTATAATAATCAACAAAAAAAAGAGAGAACTTGCAGAATTATGGACTTTGCTGTCCCAGCGAACCACAGAGTAAAATTGAAAGAAAGCGAAAAGAGGGATAAGTACCTGGACCTAGCTAGGGAATTGAAAAACTATGGAACATGAAAGTGACGATTATAGCAATTGTAATTGGTGCTCTTGTTACGGTCACCAAAGGCTTGGTACAAGGAGTGGAGGACTTGGAAATAACGGGACAGGTGGAGATTGTCCAAATGTGAAGATGATGGTGATACTAATTTTTGTTCGGGCACTTGAAATGGTCCCAAAGAGCTTGGAAAAGTGATTGGGGGAATCGGAAATCAAAAGATGAATTGAAACCATCTAGATCAGAGCACAGAATTGTTACGGTGCAGCTAAAACATTCAGAAGAATCCGGAGGTGCTGAGGAGACTTGCTGTCATTCAGACTTCAGTGAAAAACTACATGCTAAAACTGTTGCGAAAAACTTGCAAGGAATGAAATGATTATTATTATCATCTACTCATGAGAGTTTTTCACATCAGCGTTAGCTGATGGTCTTTCACTGGAGTTTGAGTGACAGCAAGTCTCCTCAAGTCTCTAGAACTCTTCCCAATGTTCTGGCCGATCTCAACAATGCTATAGTTTGGACAGTATCCACCCGTTCCGTTATTTCCAAGTTCTTCTGTTCTTGCATCAATCCTTTGATGACTGAACCAAAAGAACCAATTACAATTATTATTATTATTATTATTATTATTGTTTACTCATTAGAGTTTTTCACATCAGCGTTAGCTGATGGTCTTTCACTGGAGTTTGAGTGACAGCAAGTCACCTCAAGTCTCCAGGACTCTTCTCGGTATTCTGGCTGTTCTTAATAATGTAGTAGTTTGGATGGTCTCCACTCGTCCGCCAACTTCCAAGTCCTCCAGTCCCTTTAGTAATCCTTTAGTTACTGTTCCAAACGCACCAATTATAATCGGTATACTTGTCACCTTCATGTTCCATAGTTTTTTCAATTCTCTAGCAAGGTCGAGGTACTTATCCTTCTTTTCCCATTCTTTCAGTTTTATTCTGTGGTCAGCCGGGACAACAAAGTCGACAATTTATTATTATTATTATTTACTCCTTTAGAGTTTTTCACATCAGTGTTAGCTGATAGTTTTTCACTGGAGTTTGAGTGACAGCAAATCTCCTCAAGTCTCCAGGGCCCGTCTCAGGATTCTGGCCGTTCTTAGCAATGCTGTCGTTTGGATAGTCTCTACCCGTCCGCCAACTTCCAAGTCCTCCAGGCCTTTTAATAATCCTTTAGTTATTGTGCCTAACGTACCAATCACAATTGGCATAATCGTTACTTTCATATTCCACAGCTTTTTCAATTCTCTAGCAAGGTCGAGGTACTTATCCTTCTTTTCACTTTCCTTCAGATTTATTCTGTGGTCCCCCGGGACAGCAAAGTCGACAATTTTGCAAATTCTCTTTTTTTTGTTGATTATTATAAGGTCTGGTCTTATATTATTATTATTATTGTTTCTCTCTAACTGCCACTAGAGTAGATGCAAATGTTGTTTGTTAAACTTAGCACGTAGTCTCAACGATCATAATGAATAAAGAATTAATCTTAAGAGAAGTTATCAGGATAGATGTAAAACACAAATTTACTGCTTAAGTTTGTCGATTTTTTTTCCTTGAATTCTTGTTTGAATTGCTGCACTTCAAAAGTCACCTAAGGAGCAAATAATGCCACCATCGTCACCACCACCACTATCACTACAACAACAACAACCAATGACTAGTGTAAAATGCAAATAAGGAGGCACTGTTGGCGTAACGGTTATCGTTGTAGAACGTGAACTCTTTTCAAATTCTAAATGAAACTGTTCACATTTTACATAGAGTAATACTCTTGGAAAAGGCATAAATCCAATTATTCTCCCACCAGATATAAGTAAATAGTAGGGCAGGCTGGTCTCTTTAACCTGGAGAGGGATGGGCTCTACCAGGTCATTTCTGCTAAAGATACGCTACATCAGTAGCGCCCCCATGATCCAACTAGGTTACGGGACTAATGAAAAAAGTATATACTGAGAGAGATACAAGAAAACAGAAACTCACAATTTGCTCAAATTTGATATTTGATAAAAATAGATTCATTGACAATTACTTAGTTTATTATATAAAAAATCAAAACAAATGATTATGTATAATCGCAATGCCTAGCAGTCTAGGATCTCAAGAATTGATAGTGTATTGTTTTTTAACACATCAATGAAATCAGCCGATGTAAAATGAATCAATTAGCATTGAAATGTAGCCTGGTCATCGGCGGCTGCTAAGCGTATAATAATTATTCGTTGGCTAGGGAGGGAAAAACGTAAAAACACAAGACTTTTTGTGTTAGGACTGAATTAAAACCTGTTATACTCAGCTGAACAAAAAGATTGGGTAAATACATGTACTGAATTCTATGGCGTTTCAGTTAATGTGCCTCACTTGAGCTGGAGAACATTCCCATTGGACCATGGAAGACTGATGCAATGCCGCCGGGCCAGACGATCCACGTTTATCATTCTCTTACGCAGATGGCCGAGTATCTGTGTGGAGGATACAACGGGTTGTTGTTTAAGTCATTAGTGGTTCTAAACTTGTGAGGAGGTGGGGGTTTCTGCTTGGGGTCCGAAGGAGAAGCATTAGTGAAACAGGAGTATGTCTTGACAGGTGTGACATATACAGACCAACTGTACCTATTTTATTTGTGTCATGTTTCCGAGAGATGTTCGCTTGATCCGACAAGATAATACCGCTCTTTCATTGTATACGGGTGGCCCGAAACTCGACCCAGGAAAACTTTGCTTTTCTCCTTGTACTTTATTGGCCTCTTAAAGACATACAAACACAATTCAGTGTTGGAACGTGCATGGATAGACCGACCAACGCAACGCCTCATAGATTCCATGCTATCTTGCATATATGCCATTATTTAGGCTAATGGAGGAACTACAGGTAGTTTACATCGGTGTTGAACCACCTATAGACAAGAGTCAAACATGACTGATTTTTTTGTTTATTCTATGCAGAATAGTTTGTTGCACGAGTTGTTGGAAGTTTTTCCACTTTATGGAGATGATCAATTCGGGTTAGTTGGTTGGTCGGTTGTGTTTTACGGCATATCAACCGCTATATGTTATTTAATGCCAAACCCAGTTCCCATAAATTAGATATGCATGATCTGCAAAAGCATATATTGTTTAGAACATAACTTAAAAAAAAACTCATTTACTCGCGCACGAGTAAATGGTTTCAAGTATTTCTATCTAACATAAGGGAGTTTATTTGATATAATTTGTTTGCACAGCCGAGTAGTTGTTATTATTTCTCACAACAGTTTTACTCACAGAGATTTAATGGTTTCAAGTATTGCTATTCAACAATAATTTATTTGTACTTAGTTGATAGGTAATTTGGATGGCTGAATTTTCCAGAATTGTGAAAAGTGTTATATTTTTAGGTATAATCCTGTATCTCTCAAGAAAGAGAGAACATCATTCATGTGGACGTTCTCAAACATATTTCTCATATTATCTGTTTTAAAATGCCATTCTCTTGTGATAGCTAGAGCTCCACATTCTACTATCCCATGTTTAATGGTGTAAGGTGTCTGGCATGTCAAACATTGTGGTGGCTGTCCCTGTTTGAGTATAAAAGAATGAGTGAAACTTGTGTAGCCAATTCACAATCGAGATATAATGACTTGTTCCTTTCTTGATTTTCTAAAGGCTGGTTTCCATTTTCCAAAAGTGGGATTTCTTCGGAAGAGTTTGTTGTTCATGTTGTTATTCCAGCGTTGTTGCCATTTTGTAAGAAAGAATTTATTGATCTGGGGTTTCAAGTCAGTATACGAAATGAAGATATTGTCGGGGCTTAGATCTAAGGCCGATTTGGCTACCGAGTCAGCTCTTTCATTTCCGCTCACTCCGATGTGGCTTGGGATCCAACACATGATTATTTCTTTATGACTAGACACTGAGTCTAGTCTACGATCCAATCGGAAAAAATGTATGAAGTTGGTATAAAGGTTTTCAGCGCCATATTTTGCAAAATTTTACGGACATGTTAGAAGTGGATTTATTATTTTTACCCCCGAACTGTTGTTCACAAAAAACTTCTTAGATCCCCGGATAATCAGCTTTAGCCCGATATCAACTCATGTCATCGGAAATACACGTATGTCGTTTTAAATTGAATGAAATGATTAAAAAGAAAAAAGAAATCAACAGCATTTATTAAGACAGTCTCAGACCAAGTTTACCAGGAGCAATAAAAGGACACAGTGGAACACAAAGAAAAAAAAATTACATCAGACCACTAACTACTTATGTATATGGGTTTTACGTCCCTTGATTTCATTCACAAAATTCGTTTTTTAATTGATCTTTAAACTTCATTGGTAGGTCCAACAGAAAAGGTGGGGGACAGACTTGGGCCCCCAGAATACTCCGAATAAAATTTGATATTTTCCCATGTAAAATGTCGATAAGGGGAGCAAAATTTCTGATAAAAATTGACACAAAATGTGAACCTTCCGTTATCTGTCAGTCCTGATTGACGTATATTACTAAGTTTTCCCAATATTTTCCATTCTTTTTTCTTTTTTTTTTTAGGAATAAGTCAACCAAATTGAATTTCCCGATAAAAATGATCTTTTATTATCTATAAATAGGGTATTAATAAATGAAAACACCTGAAAATAATGTTTATAGGTTAGAAGTATTAACTTTTGTTTTTAAAAAATGTGTGATTTTAGATTAAAAAAATAAGCAATTACTCCTTCACCACTGGTTAATATCGACTTAAATTGACAAATTTTAATTTAAAAAAAAAAGCAACGTTGTCTAATCACTATCAAAAGGACATTAAACAGAGGAAATATGAGAAAATGGTATTTTGCAGCTAATATGCGATATTTTGTTTAAGAAATGTGCGCATTTTTCTCCAAATCCCCGAGTGAGAGGTTGATTTGAGACCGAAATTGATGTATACTATTTAGATACATCACTAGATGCTTAAAAAAAGTTACTTATATTCTTGAAGCACGGACTAGTCAAACATACTTCATTATTGGAAAGTTTTTTTTTTTTTCGACCTACGCTAATTTTACAGTAGGCTGAAGTTGACAGTCTAAGTATTTAAGAAGTCTGTTTTATCGTTCGTCTAAGAAATTTTTCTAAGGTTAGGAAATAAGTTTTACGTAAAGAAAGAACCACTTT
Organism: Sepioteuthis lessoniana; assembly: GCA_963585895.1. NCBI lineage: Eukaryota > Metazoa > Mollusca > Cephalopoda > Myopsida > Loliginidae > Sepioteuthis > Sepioteuthis lessoniana. The sequence goes on from OY757909.1 coordinate 75,159,384, forward strand.
AACACGTTTTTCTTCTTTTTTTTTCTTTATATATATAGATTAGTCATGAATATAGTTATCTATTACGAAATGCAAAATTGTGTCTCGATCCAAAACAGCCTTCAATATTCCGTCCTAATCTATTGATGAAAAAATTCCTGGTATTTGGTATGTTTTTACCCAACCCCTCAGCCATGAAGAGGACGTGACTCAAGGTCAATTTTTAAGTAGAATAAAGTTGATTGGAAATCAAAATTTTCCTTCTCCGAAACTGATTGCCTTATCAAGGCTTTAGAACCCAGTCTATTCTATTTTCTAGAATGATTCGTATTGGATAGAAATACTTGAAATCATTTAACTGTGAAAGAAAATGAGCTCAGGTTTATTTAAAATGTTACTAGAAAAATGATCACAAACCATGTGTATTTAATATATAAATCTAAACAGGATTTGTCATTGAACAATTTACAAAGTTTGATATGACAGAAAACCAAACCAACTTACGAACTATTTTTGACACTTGAACTGCGTACTTATGTTAAACTGAATTGTTTGAAATAGAACTGTTTCTATATTTTACTGAGTGTAAATAAAAACTGTACTTATGCTAAACTGTACAGTTTGAAAGAGAACTGTTTATATGCATAAAAATGGATTTGGCATTAAATAACCAAAAATGGTTGATACGCCATAAAACCAAACCAAACTGCAAACAAATGGCTGATGTTAAATTGAATTGTTAGTGTTAGATAGCAATACTTGAAACCATTTGGCCTACCAAAAGAAACCGTAGCAGCGATAATGATTCTCTACAGAAACACCAAAGTGAAAGTACGTTCACCAGATGGAGACACGGAATACTTCGACATAGTTGCAGGAGTACTACAAGGAGACACACTAGCCCCGTACCTCTTTATCATCTGTCTAGACTATGTGCTTAGGACTTCGATCGACAAAATCAGAGAAAATGGCTTCCAGCTGACTAAGAGAAGAAGCAAAAGGTACCCCACAAAAACAATCACGGACGCCGACTACGCTGATGACTTGGCGTTACTAGCGAATACGCCTAATCAAGCAGAGACACTACTGCATAGTCTGGAACGAGCCGCAGCTGGCATTGGCCTCCATGTCAATGCAAACAAAACCGAATATATGTGTTACAACCAAACGGGCAACATTGCCACACTAGACGGAGCCTCTCTGAAACTAGTCGACAAATTCACCTACCTAGGAAGCAGCGTCTCATCAACCGAGAAAGACATCGACACACGACTGACGAAGGCATGGACGGCTATCGATAGGCTCTCGATCATATGGAAGTCGGACCTAACTGATAAAATGAAACGCAGTTTCTTCCAGGCAGCGGTTGTGTCGATACTGCTATATGGATGCACTACATGGACGCTTACGAAGCGGCTGGAGAGGAGGCTGGACGGAAATTATACAAGAATGTTGAGAGCAGTATTAAACAAGTCCTGGCGACAACACCCCACGAGACTCCAACTATACGGACACTTGCCCCCCATCACAAAACTATACAAGTTCGACGAACCAGACACGCAGGACACTGCTGGAGAAGCAAGGACGAGCTCATAAGCGATGTACTCCTGTGGACCCCCACACATGGATGTGCAAGAGTGGGACGACCAGCACGAACTTACATACAGCAGCTATGTGAGGACACGGGATGTAACCCTGAAGACCTGCCGGAGGCGATGAATGATAGGGAGAAATGGCGAGAGACGGTCAGGGATATCCGCGCAGGCGGCGCGACATGATGATGATGAGACAGGTGAGCTCTTGCTTTTTTGGAATGTTATCTTTAAATTATTTGTTTAGAAATATAAGGTTTAGCATATGCAAAAATAGAATTTGGCATTAAATAACTTAGGAGGGTTGATATGCCATAAAACTCAACAAACTAACTATTCTGTAAGGAGAAGAGATGGATTGATGCCTTTCCTAATGGCATTTGCGTGAAGTGAAGCACTGACAATTTTGTCCAGGATTTGAACTCGATAACCGTTACACTAACCAAGCCTCGTATTTATTTGGAAGGATTTTTTTTAAATCTTTATTACGAACTGCTAAAATTTGGATAAACTGTTTCAGAAAGCAATTGTCTTTTTTGAATGGATTATTAGAAAAATTTAATACTTTTATTTGGGCAAGGAGGTTAGCTGAGGAATTTTCTGCGTGAAAATGCGACGCAACAAATGATTATGAAGGTGAGATGGGAAGTTCTTTCGCTTATGATGTATTAGCGAAACCACCATCTCTCATGCCGAATTCCGGTGTGGAAGATACTACTGAGTGCTACACTAATTGTTAAAGATGGGCGGTTCGGGAAATTAGGTTTCGGCATCGGTTTCGTTTTTTTTTCCTTGATACCGAGATTTTCGATTCGGTTTTTCGGTTTTTGATTTAGTATTTTTGCTTTTTAAGTACGCCATTAATTTTCCTGTGTAATGATAGTATTTCCTGTCGATATCTGATTTCCTTTGAGCTTGACAAATTTGCAACTTGGTCCGTTCAACTCGTGTATTTCTGGTCTTATCTTTTTAAATAAGATAGAATCTAACATTAAGGCGAAACTGGCAACTATTTTTTAGTTTTACTCGCTATTTGGTTGTTAATTTTATCACAAAAAGTATTTTTTGAAAACTGAAGCAAATAGATTTCAGACATAATGTCTTATTTCCCTTTTTTTCTATTTGAAAACATTCTATAATATGAAAGATTTCTAAGTGTCATATTTGTCACATTTCCTTTTTTCTTCTTCTTCTTTTTCATTTCTTTTGTAAAACCAATAGATTTCCTAAAACTAGTCAATTAAATGTTTTTATCATATTTTTCTTCAATCTTTTCCTCTTACAATGGTATAAATGTTGATAAGATTTAATTTCATTAAAATCTGAAAGTCTTTTTCAACAGTGTTTCCTTGGATACGGTCACTCAGCAGAGATAGTACTAAAACGAATGATTTTGATTTCTTAAAAAATTTCGAAGCAGTTTCACGGTGTGAAGATGAAATCGAAAAAAAGCTCTGTTTTAAGAATCTAAATGAAGACGTATACGCAGTTAAGAAACAAATAAAGTGATGCTGAGAAGTCTCCATTATTGTTAATAAGAAGACTTGAAATTTATTTTATCAGCAATATTTTGGCGAAACACAAAATTGAAACAGTGCAAACTCTTCCATATTCATCTGACCTAAAAACTTCTTGCAATTTTTTCTTGTTTTCTAAACTGTTGATTCATCTTAAAAATTGAGGGCGTTTAGAACATTAGCACTAGAGGCGCTTGTGGCGTAACGGTTATCGTCTTAGGAGATGGATCCAGCTATCCGAGATCAAATTCTGAACGAGGCTATCTATATTAACAAAGCGCTAATACCCTCAAAAAAAGGTAGGAATTCAACTATTCTCATTCCAGCTATTATTAAATCGTAGGGTAGTCTAGGCTCTTTAATCTTTGTATGGCAACCAGTCGGGAAGTAACACACTGGATGCAAACAAGTTGTAGGCCTAAAAAGGGATGGGCTCTACCAGTCTATATCAGCCGAAGACACACTATATGAGTAGCACCCCCACGACCAAACTAGCGAGAGAAAACATTAAGATTTGAGTCAGTGTCAAAAGAGGAGCTTCAGAGTCGCTTCGACAAAAGAAAAAACTCTCTGAAACAAAGCTGATTAATTGCCAACGGTTATGAAGAAAATTAACGTTTTATCCATTGTTTATTTGTCTGGGAAAATATGACTTTAGTTTCAATACTTTTGGAAGTCAACTCATAATGCAGGAGAAGTGTGTACGAGTATTCATTGACGGTTATTTGATCAAAATAGAACTTATTTTAATGATAGAAGAGGTTCAATGCTTTGCAAAGAGAGAAAACTAGAGAATGCTATGTTTATCTTATGTATTAAGTTAATTTCATAGCCTGATAATCAATCTGTTAGCATGAATCACACTGAAAATGTCTTGTTCTGTTTTCTATTATGAAATAAAGAAAAGCTTTAACAAAAGAAAATCTAATTCCTATTTAAATGCAATCCGTGTCGGATATCCCACAAAAATAGCAGTTCTAATAAATTCAATGGCTGAAAGAAGAAAAAAGTTTGAAATATGCTTTTGGCCAGTTCAGTGAACTTTAAATTACAAAATAAAATGTTCCTTTGTATGCAAAGAAATATCTTATTATTGTTAGGTTTGGTTTCTTTGTTTAATGGCATATCAACATTCGCAGGTTACTTATTGCCAAAACCATCTTGTAAAATAACAGTAGTGGTGCTATCTAACCCATATCCGAGGGAGGATAAAGAGATTCATATATTTCCCTAGGGTATTCGTCCAAAAGTGAACGTAAAAGTGGGATTGCTGTTGGAATTCGCTTGCTTCTAAATCCCTTATCAACTCAGCTACGTGTTGAATCGTATCACTGTTGTTGTTCGACAAAGATGGCTTTGGCATTAAGTAACCCACAAAAATTGATATGCCATTAGACAATGAAACCAAAATAAAACTTGATATGTATTTGCTATAATTACCTCTATAGACTGGAGATGTCTTTATTTTTTTAGATATTCCATTTTATTATGGGATATTGATCAGTTTCACGCCTTCTTTGCAATAGACATTGGCAAACACTCTACACACACATATGTGTGTGTGTGTGTGTGGGGGGGTGTTTGCCTATGGTCCGGGAGGCCAGAGTTCAATCCCAGGCCGAGTCATATCAAAGACTCAAAAATGGTACTTGATGCCTCTTTGCTTAACACAGCATTATAAAGTACGGATCAAGGGTAAGTGGGGCAATCCAGGGAAAGTTACAGCGCCATTCCCTCCATGTCGTTGTTGCAGCTATTGAAAAGGCAGACTTCAGGTTGCCTTTAACTACAGTTGCCAACTATATATATATATATATATATATATATATATATATATATATATATCCCATGGTACGCCTCAGAACAACTAGATTCATTTCAAACGACAAGGGAAAAAAGCACTTGAGAGACAATGAAAGTTGCAACAAGCTGAGACTCTTGGAGACCAGAGATCGAACTTCACTGCGCGTCCTGTAGCAATCAGCAAACTGGAAGCGAATTTGTTACCTTATACTAACGAATATCCCCAGGAACGACGACAACTTGCCGTTTTTTCAAATCAAAAGTCTCGTGCAAATTAGGAAAACAGTGAGTTGTCACTATCGGTGGTTATACTCATTAAAGCGTGGCAGTGAGTTCGCTTCCAGCCTCCGTACTGGTCGCTACGATTCCCTGTAGAAAACTGATTGCAGTTTAGTACAGGAGAACCCTCAGTTGGTTTTTCACCGGATTCTCTATTAATGTGTTGATACAGTCTAATAACTAAATATCTACGTGCACGCACACAATGGACTATTTTTATATAACATATATAATTATCATGAATGTGTATGGATTTAAATGTCAGCATCATATTTGTTATTGTGAAACGGTTCATGTTTTTTTTTATATTTTCACTCTTTCAGTAACTCTAAAATTATATCCCAATATAATTATTAACCCATAAAAAGTAAAACATTATTAGATATTTTAAAAAATGAGTTAAACTAATGTTCGATTGCTATAAGATGTTTGCTGACGTCGGTTTCATTCAGCCCAGTTGAATAAACTGGATTTTTCCCCAAAATGTTATACATCACTGATTTCCAAGGTTGTGTTTTGTGTTCATAGTTTTTTTTTTAATGTCAAAGCCATCCTTGTAGAAGAACACAATAATATTTAACCCTTTTAACACGTAAGCGTAACAACGACAATGGATTTCGAACTCACTAACTTCAAGGACACCGGCTAGCACTTCTAGTCATTACGCCACCTGATTTCCGAGAGTAATACAGGCAATAAATAGTGTTTGTTTTAAAAATGGAGCATTCAAAATTAGGTTTCTGCACACACACACACACACACACACACGCGCGCGCGCGCACAAGGTGCCGGTGGTGTAATGGACACGACGACACGAGTTCAAATCCTGGACGAGGCCGATTGCATTTCACATAGTTCTAATAGCATTGGAAAAGGTATGAACCCAATTATTCTCCCTTCAGCAATAGGTAAATAGGATGGCAGACTGGGTTCTTTAGCCTTGGTCAGGCAACCAGTCTAGGAGAAGGGAAAGTCAGAAATCAAACCCGTTAAACTTAAAAGATTGACTTTGTGTTACATCCTGCCCGTTCAGAGGGGTTGGTAGATACATACATGCATATACAAACACATATATACGTATATAAATAAACATACATATAAATGCATGTACATACGTATATATAGGTGTGTGTACACAGAAAAGACGTAATTCATGTGCTTTAATCAAAGAGACGACATCCCCACACTAAATGGTGAAACTAGTAGACAAGTTCACCGACCTAGGAAGCAACGTCTCATCAACCTAGAAAGACATCAACACGCGACTAGCAAAGGCATAGACAGCTATCGGTTTGCTATCGGTCATATGGAAGTCGAACCTGACCGATAAAATAAAACGCAGTTTTTTCCAAGCAACAGTCGTGTCGATACTTCTATATAGATGCACTACATGGACGCTAACTAAATATATGGAGAAAAAGTTTGACGGCAATTACACAAGAATGCTGCAAGCAATATTGAACATGTCCTAGAGGCAGTACCCCACAAAGCAGCAGCAATACGGCCACCAACCGCTCATCACGAAAACTATCAAAATTAGACGAACCAGACATGCGGGACACTGCTGGAGAAGTAAGGACGAAGTCATAAGCGATATACTCCGATGGACCCTTTCACATGGATGAGCAAAGGCTGGACGACCAGATAGAACCTATATATAGAAGCTCTGTGCCGATACAGGATGTAGCCTGGAAAACCTCCCGGGAGCAATGGACGATAGAGATGGGTGGAAAGAGAGGGTCAGGGAGATCCGTACTTGCATCGCGACATGATGATAATGAAGTGTATGTGTGAGTATGCGAATACATGTCATCATCATCGTCAAGGTGTGTTGATAGCACGGATTCCCTTGTCTCTCTTGCCATCCGTCCCTATCGGTCATCGCTCCTGGCAAGTTCTCCTGACTGCAACCAGTGTCCGCACAGAGATGATATAAGTAAGTTTTTGCTAGTCGGCCAACTCTGGTATATCCATTTGAGGTAGACTATCGTAAAATGTTGCATATGAGTTAGTCCTTAGTTCACCAGCCGTGCCCAGCATGTCTTGTTCGTCTTACTTTAATGGTTTGTGAGATGGGAGGTAAGTGGTCCCACAACTGATGTTTTTAGGGTGCTGCCTCCAGTATTAGTTCCCATAAACACGTAGTACACACACACACACACACACACACACACACATATATATATATATATATATATATATATATATATATATATGTATCCAGACTTATCAAATTTTATACATCATTGATCTTCAAGAGTAATGGAGGTTGGAAATAGTGGATACATTACAAATTCAGCATCGTAGGCCTGGTTTCTCATGTGATTGAAACCAACTTTGTTGCACCTGTATGAATATTAACACATGCCTAATTTAAATACTGCTATTAACACATGCCTAATTTAAATACTGCTATTCCTAGTATATATAAGCTTGGCTTGACGTTTGAGTCAACCGGGTTTCGATCCCAGCTACGGGAAGTTAATGTCTAGCCACACTGATGAGTTCTGATAGAACGAAACAGATCTGTCTATGGATGACTATATATATATATATATATATATATATATATATATATATATATATATATATATAAACACATACACATTCACACACGCACACTTAAACGTAATATTGAAATTAGACCAAATAGATAATTAGTTGTTGCAATCAAACAATAATCTCACCGTTAACATTGCGTTTATCATTGAAATCCATTACGATAGAATCATGTGTTAAACCATCAAATTCTATCAATCGATTGTCGAGATTTTTTTTTTTTATTATCATATACTTTGCTTCAGTATTCGCATAACGTAAGGCAAGTTGAAAACATTTTTACCTTCTCATCATTAGTGTGTCTAAAGAAAATGTTAACTGGAGTAAAAACATCGAAATTTGCGCTAATAAATAAAACGGATGTTTTAGTACGGTAAACCAAAAACTATCGAAAGTATTTCGGGGACCAGGTAGTGAGTAAAATTTTTCCTTTAAATACGTATATCCAATCATAAATGTGTTACCTGCATTCTAAGTTAAGGAAGTATTGAATGAAACCAACTTGCTCTCACCACCACAAAAAGACACATTTATGGAGCTCTTAGTGAGAAACTAACTCAGAAGAACTAAGTGTTTCTTTTTCTTTTCTTTTCTTTTCTTTTTTACGCTAATTATCCAACCAAGAGTTCCAAATAAATACAGCTACCTACAACGACTCATAAAGAAACATATACACATACTTAAGAGTTTGACAAATCATGAACACAAGTAGACTTATAAAAAAAAAGGACTGTATTCAGAAATAATACACATACTTAATACATGCATACCTAACTCTTCAGATGAAAGAAAGAATTGTAAAGTAAACATATTGTTTTTGCAGTAACAGATGCAGAAAATAAAAAGCAATCGAAAAATGTGAGACAAATTTATCACGTGGGTCGTATTCACATGACCGAGGTCGCCAGTTCTACAATGGTAGTATTTTGCTACTACATCTGTTAATTACTTGTACATACAACCGTTTATTTACTTGTCACATACATACAGTACACACAGGGAACTAGAAATAAATACACTTCTATAAAGCAGTTCGTACATAAGTTAGTTCTCTCTCTCTCTCTCTCTCTCTCTCTCTCTCTCTCTCTCTCTCTCTCTCTCTCTCTCTCTTCTGATCAAAGAGTTTGGATGTGGTACAGAAATGAATATATACGACAGAGTGTACGAATTCGTATTCATCCCTCGACGGCTTTCTTCGTTCTCTCCATCTTATTCAAGTTGCCGGTAAAACAAATCTACTACTCAAGATTTTTTTCTTACTTAGCACGAAAGCTGCCAACCAACCGAGCAACGGAACATTTCTGACACTCTCTATCTTTCTCTCTTCCCTACTACACTAGATAGATAGATAGATAGATAGATAGATAGATAGATATGTGAACAGAGTGATTGATTATTCTTCAAAGAGTATCAGTGTTGTCAAGTTTTGTCTCATACATTTATTTGACAAAATTATTAGCTTAATCAACACCGTAGTTGGCACAGACAATAAATTCGACCCTTTAGAATGAAAGAAACTTAAAAAAGAATTAAATTTTTAAATACTCCGAATCTCTAGCAAATCTAAATGCATTTATTAATTAAAACCACCACAACCACCACGATGAACACCACCACCACCACAAATAATAATAATAATAATAATAATAATAATAATAATAATAATTGGTACAATAATTAAAGGGTTATTAAAAGGCCTGGAGGACTTGGAAGTTGGCGGACGGGTAGAGACTATTCAAACGACAGCATTGCTGAGAACAGCCAGAATCCTGAGACGAGTCCTGGAGACTTGAGGAGACTTGCTGTCACTCAGCTCCTGTGAAAAACCATCAGCTAATGCTGATGTGAAAAACTCAAATGAGTAAATAATAATAATAATAATAATAATAATAATAATAATAATAATAATAAAGGATTTTCTTATTGAGAGTACTTTCATAGTGACTGAAAAACATTACCCAAAAATTATGAATACATAGAATACATAAAATCACTATCTTACCTCACCCTAAGGTCTTGGTAAAAGATAATCAGAAAACGAAAAGATAATAATAATAATAATAATAATAATAAGAAGAAGAAGAAGAAGAAGAAGAAGAAGATCAATATAAATAATAATAATAATGATAAGAAGAAGAAGAAGAAGAAGAAGAAGAAGAAGAAGAAGATCAATAATAATAATAATAATAAGAAGAAGAAGATCAATAATAATAATAATAATAATAAGAAGAAGAAGAAGAAGAAGAAGAAGAAGAAGAAGAAGATCAATAATAATAATAATAATAATGATAAGAAGAAGAAGAAGATCAATAATAACAATAATAATAATAAGAAGAAGAAGAAGAAGAAGAAGAAGATCAATAATAATAATAATAATAATAATAATAATAAGAAGAAGAAGAAGAAGAAGAAGAAGAAGAAGAAGATCAACAACAACAACAACAACTGAAAGAGGTTGCCGTACGAATTTTTTTATCGCCAGAAATTCGTTTCATTGATTGGGGAGTCATATCTTGATTAAAAAAAATGCGCTGTTCGGTACCAAAACTACCTTAAAACAATGGAACCAATACGAGAAATAAACATTTTTTTAAAGGGCAAGATTTTGAACATTATTGGAATAAGACAACGATTTGGGGGTCTCTTATTCTTCTTGTTTTTTGTTTTGTCTTGTTTTGTATTTTTTTTTTTTTTTTTTTTTTTTGAGGGGATCCTGTTGTTCTTCTTCGTTTTTTCCTTTAAGTTAAGATTTTTGTTTCCCACGTGATACACAAGCTAAGTCACAAGTTTGAAATATTGATCTTCCTTCTTTCATGTATCACATGTCCTGTAAATGTCTTTACTGCCCGCACTGCACGACATTTTTCATCAATTTGGACGCGCGCCGATGTACGTCGTAATGTTAAAAAAAAAAAAAGTTGTAATCTCTAAGACGAAGCATCATTTTTCATAAAATTTCACATTTCAACAGAGAATATTTAAAACACTTATTTTTATTTATTTATTTTTAACAATAATAATTCGAAATCTGAACCGGATATTTTTTTATTGCTGCTAAGTGTGGAGAAAATCAAGTGAAACATTTTCTCACTTAAAAAGCTTAAGAGAAAAACTCACTCAAGTCTGTTTTCATCCCCCGCATAAATAGACACATATTTGCATTTACACATATGTAGACACATACATTGTACGAACACCTATCATTTGGGGTAGACAGAAATGAAAGAAAAAAGTATCGTAGTGTTAAACTGCTGACTTAAATCGGTCTTCCTCCAATTTTTTAGCTTAGTTTTGGGACGAGGCTGTATAGGGCACCCAGTGAGAATTGAACTCATTGGCAATGGTCTGCTTATCCAGTTTGCTAAACGTTAAAGCTTGTTTGCAATTACGGATTAAAATAAGAAAAATTCTACCTGAAGTTAATGATTTTTTTAATTTAAAAATCTCTCTCTCTCTCTCTCTCTCTCTCTCACACACACACACACACACATAGAGGCGTGGACACACGCATACATACATACATACATACATACATATATTCACGTACATAAACTTATTGAAATAAACATACTCATATTATACTTTTTATTAAAACATATGTATTCAGTAAGCTGCAACGTAAATAGTGACTGTCTTTTCAGTCACAATACAAATTCACACACACACATTCTCTCTCTCTCTCTCTCTCTCTCTCTCTCTCTCTCTCTCTCTCTCTCTCTCTCTCTCTCTTAAGACACACACACATACACACACACTCTCTCTCTCTCTCTCTTAACACACACAAACACACGTACACACATACGTACACACACACACTCTCTCTCTCTCTCTCTTAACACACACACACGTACACACACACACACTCTCTCTCTGTCCCTCTCTCTTAACACACACACACACACGTACACACACATGTACACGCACACGCGCGCAAATAGGAAAACTGAAAAGAAAACGAAATTCGTGAACATTCACTTTGTAAAAATTACGTTGGCCGTTCTTTCCCCTTCACATTTCTTCTGCTGATAACAATTGAATGAAAATCACTGATACTCAGCGCACGTGCAAATACCAAATAAATAATATACACACGTCTAACATGCCTACAACTCCTTATTTTACGCAATTAACGGTACTAGTACTTAGCAGTACTACTAGAATCACACAGCACCTTTTTTTTTAAACGTAAAAGCTCCGCCACACACACACACACACACACACACACACACACACACACACACACACACACAGTCATTATACACAAATAGCAAACTTCGATTTTTAAATATTAACACTTCAAAGATGTAGAATGACCCCTAAAAATATCAACACTTTATTCTGTTAAAGAAATTCTTTAAAGAGAGTTTTATAGTCAGTTTCTCTCTTATTTGAAAAAAAAATTTTTTTTTTTTTTTTTACTTGGTCTCAAAACAAATAAGTGTTTAATTAGCACTCCCAGGAGCTTTCAGGTTACAAAAGAACAAATATGTTCCTTAATGATGAATTAGATTCATGAAAGATAAAGAAATCATTCAACGACTGTCACGTTTTAGTTTCATAACCAAATATTACCCTTGAATTAGATTCGAGGAAGAAATCTGCTTAGTTTTAAGATCAGCTACGGTATCTATATATAAGGGATTTTTTTCCACGATTTAAGGTTTTTGTTTTCTTAGAACAAATCATCACTGCTATTTTCCAAATCTTGACAAGATCATTTTTCAAAAGATTTGAAGAAACATATTCTACAAGAAAGAAAAATATCACCAACACGTGACCCTTATTCAATAATTTTTTTAAAGGAGATTAACAAATATAAACTAGATGTGATTTGTTTTTCTTCCTTTTTTTTCTTCCAATCAACCGACGATATATAGAAAGTAGAAAGATGTATTAGTAAATAAAAAGAATGTAATTAATTGATGTAACTAAAAAAGAGAAGAATTTTTAGAAAATGACAGAATTCTTTCTTTTTTTTTCCTTTTTTTTTTTCCTCCAACCAGAAATCTCTCGGTAACATTTTTGTCCCTTTACAAATACATTGTAACTGGCCCTTTTCGTTTTAAAATAAACATCCCCCAAAAGAAGTCATTTTTTTAATAATAGAAGTAGTAGCGAGACTACAAACCGATTGCATATCACATGACATACGTTACACAAATAAGATCATTGATAGTTTTATTGTCATAATTTTATATCAACAAACGCATCTATTTTACTTGAAGAGCTTGAATAAGGGATGAGATGTTCAAAAAATCGTGAAAAAATTGGTGCAAGATATTTTAGAATAACTGAACAATGACTGAAGAAACAACTACTAGTAACCATTCACATATTATCATTTGAATATTAACCTGAAAATAATAACTGACAAATTATTTTTAAAACCGGCTGTTAAAATCGACATTATACAATGAGTAAAAAAAAAAAGAAGAAAAAGTAAAAGAAAAAAAGCAAGAAAAACATATATAAGTTATAGATATATTTGTTTTCATTGTTGCAGTTTGAAAAACTTTACCTCTAAAGAAAGCAAATAAGTTTGTTTTTTTTTTGTTTTTTGGGGGGGGGGTTTGGAGAGGGGGTTGTTGTCTTTTTTTTTTTGTTTTGGTTTTTGGGTTTTTTGTTTGTTTTTTTTGTTTGTTTTTGGGGGGGTATTTTTCGTTAGTTTTTTTTTTTTTAGGCTTTTTATTTGTTGTTTAGTTTGTTTGTTTTTTTTTCTTAATTTTCTCTCCCCCCCCCCATACACACACCAAAAAGAAGTT